>BQNB010090383.1:0-27159 GCA_026074375.1 Tanacetum coccineum | reverse complement strand
TTTACAATCTAACTAATGACCCAATTTTAGGTGGATCAAAATAACATGGCGATCATCTAACAAACGTATGGGTATTGACTTAACTTTTCTCCCCTATTCTTCCACGAAATAAATACTACCATGAATCTCAATCATCCCAAAACAATATTTACAAGGATAAGGACTTAGCAACCGTGTACTCAATAAGTAACTTAGGTTAAAACAATAATGTACTAAAAGTGAGTACATACAAGGTAGGCTAAGGCAATTTGGGTGTAACAATTGGTTTAAGGGTGAACAATGTTCTTCATTAATAGCCCGACTTAACCAGAAAATTACGAGAACCATGAAAAGGGATAGGCTCGGAGGGTTGTACTAAGGGTATCTTGCAATAAAGGTGAGTGCATGGTAAGGGTATGGGATAGTTATATGATCGGTGTGACCATCATAACAAGTACAGGTTTAAAACATGGGTTAGTCTTAGTGCCTCTTATCAAGCAAATCCTAATACTTACTATGCGGTCTCGGGATGCATCACAAAAACAAGTTCTAGAATTTAACATATTACCGGTACACTCATATAGTTTAATACCGAATGCTCCAGAAAAGGCGACGAAGACCACATGTACACATCCATAACGACGGAATAGACACATGTGACTGCTCACTCCTTAACTCGAGAAAGCTAAAGGTATAAACTATCTTGGGCATCAATAATAGATACTCGAATTCCTAAAGATCTAAAGGCGAACCTCACATTTTTGGGGTGGAATTCCTAATACTCAGTTTTCGTCGGCATGTATCATAAAAAAATTTAAATTTGGGTAAAAATTACCTCTTATGCTATGTTTCGATATATTACCCATCATTTCAAGGACAAAGCAAATGGCAAATGAAAGAATAGTTTTTAAGGCTTATTTCCGCCTTACAACATGCAATAACTGGTTAAATCGTCATCCAAGAATCGTCCAATGAAACTTCCTAAGAACTTCCAAGCTTCTTCTTATTAAATATAACCTGTAATCAAAGACAAAGACAACTATACCAAGCATAAAATGTGCGATATAATAATATACAATTATGAAATTAGGGTTTGACTCTATAAAGCAGTAAAGATTGGATAAGAGAATTGGCAAACTCGTTGGTTTTGCAGGTTTATAACAGAAGAGTACATGTTATGCAAGTTTTATTTTCAAAAATAATTAAAAACTTTAAGTTTTTTGGACCTGGGCGCTTGACGCCGTCAGGGTTTTCGCGACCCCGTCACAAGTGTTATGGTGACGGCGTCGCGTGTAAATCGTGAGCCATCTCCACGTTCTGTCAAAACAAAATTTTTGTTTTTGATGAAAAATTTCCTGCACTTGATTCTATAAGTTAATTCCTGTACAAATAGCTGCATAAAATCTGAGATTTAACAATTTACTCATATGACTCGAAACTGACGCGAATTAATCTAAACAAATTATTTAACATGCTTGAACTTGGTTCAAAAACCGGATAGATTCCCCTACACTTATTGCTGCAAAATACCTTTGATTGCAAATAAGACGAAGTTACAAACAAACAAAGCATGATTACAAGATAGAGTTCGAACATGATAGAATAAAATGAAAATAATAAAACACAAGACACTCCTAATGCGGGAAAAGTAAATATCGGGTTGCCTCCCAAGAAGCGCTTTTCTTTATTTACGGGTCTTGTAGCTAGACTCGAAGTCACTCGTCCTGATTGCTGGTTTTTACACCATATATATATAATATATAATAAAATATAAAATATATATATAAGTCTAAAAATCAACGAGATCAATGATACCGAGAAGTAGTATAGAGTGTTCCCGGGTCGTTTATCCCCAACGAGGCTGTACTGGAAAATCGATACAATCGAAGATTTGAGTTTGAAGGAAGGAATTGATTTGAGAAGGTGGAAAAGTCAAATTAGATGATAACGAACAAAAACGTTTAAGAAAAACCTAGAAATTACGAAATTAAACTAGAAAACGAGAGCACGAATCCCGAACAAAGGGGGAAAAACCTAAAATCTTTAAAAATAACCCTACAAAGAAATTTTTACTTCTAAACTACTCTAGGGACCAAATAACGAAGAATGAAAAAGACTAGACCGAAAACGGAGTTCGTTTGACCCAAAAACGAGTCAAAACAAAAAAACCGCACCCGGACCGTTCTTTAAAAAGTAAAAAATTGCAAAAATGACCCTACGAAAATTTTTATATTTTTCCTACAAACTATATGACAAAAGAAAATTTTATAAAAAAGAAAAATATTTTTTTGATAATTTTTGTATTTTTTATGAATTTTTAAAACTTTTAACGAAATTAAATCATAAAAAATATTAAACTATTTCGAAAAATTCTGAATTTTTTTCCAAAAATACTTTACACTATAAAGTTCCTACGAAAAATAAGAAACACCAAATTGGCTTAAAAATAAGCCCCAAATAAGCTGTGTACAGCTTATTAGCTTAAAATCCTAAAACACCCTTAAATATACAAGCCCTTGAGTCTTTAACGAAAAAGACCCAAGGGCGCAGTGGTAAGTGTGTTGTGTAAAAGGGGAATGTATCGATTGGTCACGGGTTCGAGTCTTGCTCACCCGGACCAATTGTCTTTCCCCTTTTTTTTTTCGAAAACTCAAAGAAGCAAAGTTGTTAAGCTCGTGGGGCTTAACAACTTTGTCTTCTACAACTTTTTACGAAAAGCTCTAAATAAGCTTAAAAATAAGCTTAAAGTTTGACAGTTTGCTTAAAAGGCTTTAAAAGCTAAATGGCTTAAGTCATTTGTGGACTTGTGGGTGAATAAGCTAAACTTAGGATAAAATAAGCTAAGAGGACTAAACCTAATCTAGATAAGCTGTAAAGAGCTAAAAGCTTAAGGCTAAATAAGCTATGAAGAGCTTATTATGACAGAAAAGCTAAACAAACTTAAGTCAAAAATTTACACTAAGTCATTGGGCTTATGAGGACGAAATAAGCTAATTTCTTGACAAAAAGCTAAAAGGGATCCTAAGCTAATCTAAAAAGCACTAAGAAGGGTATAAGCTAAATTAAAATAAGCTGTTGAAAGGGGTTAAGCTTGACAGAAATACTAACAAGCTTAAAAGCTAAAAGGACTTAACTTTTGGACTTAAATAAGCTAAGAAAAAGGCTAAACAAGCTTAACATCTAACTAACTAATCTAAATAAGCTCTTAAAAGCTAAAAGGGGCTTATAAAATAAGCTGACTAAGCCTAAAGGAAAATAAGCAATCCTACACCTAAGTCATGCTGAAACAGTCCAAAGGCCAAGTTTGGGCTTAAAAATAAGCCAACAAATGAGCTTTTTAAGAGCTAAAAATCAAGGGGCTTATATAAGAGCTTATAAGCTCTTAAAATAAGCAAAAAACTTGGGCTTTGGAACACAAAAAGTCAAAGAAAAAGGGGCTTAAAATCTCCCCTTTGCACCAGGGGAGATTTAAGCTTTACTTAAGTAGCTTATTTGACAGCTTATTAAAAGCTGTCAAATAAGCTCAAATTGAAAAGTTAACTGAAAACAGCTAAAGTCTACTAGCTTATGGACTTGTGCAACAAGTTTTGAGCTTAAAAAAAATCAATATAAGCACTTGTGGCCCTTTTTAAAAATCCAACAGCTTAAAAAATGATTTATAAAACTTTTGAAAATCAATTTTAAAGCTTTAAAACTTATGAAAACAGCTTAACACAAGCTTAATACTTAAGCTTAAACCAACCTAATGACCATAACCCAAACCAAGACCATTCTGACCCGTTTTAAAGCTTATGCCAAACACCCCTTTAATTTCTAACAATGGGTTTTAACACTTTTAAAAAACTGTTTTAGCTCACAATTCTAAAAGGGAAAGGACAAATAAGCATTAAACAACCTTAATGAACAATAATAAGCTGGAAATAAGCACTCTAAAGAGCTAAAACATAATAAGCTAAGAAAATCTAGAAATTGAGACTTTAAAAAGGGAAGAAATTGACCTTAACTATTTCCAAGCTTATACAAGACCTGTTACCTCCTCACAGGCATTCAGCATACAATCTCATTGCTTATAAATAAGCCATTGAACAAGCAATAAAGCTCCTTCCAAGATTAGCTTATCTTCCAAATGGCATATCCTGATTTTTCCAACAAAAACTATAAAACTTTAACTATGGAGAGATTAAGAATTATAAGCTGAAATCAGCTTCGAAAGAGATCTTTATAGGACTTGTTTTAACATATAAAAAGTGATTATAATCTGTTTGACCATGGAACAAAAAATGGGGGCGGGTATAAATTCTCAAAAAATTCAACACTTCATTAATGTTTAAAAGGGGTACAAAGAACTTGAAATAAGCTGTAAATAAGCTAAAACAAACATAAATTTGACTGAATTAAAAAGTAATTAACTAAAAATAAGCTACACACTTTTTCAACTATCACTAAGACCCTATTTATACTATAATCTATGTCTTCAGCTTCTTCTTCTTGTGTTTCTTTTGTGAGAGACTTCCATGAGTAAATCCAAGCCATCCATAGCCATTGTGCTTCTTTTAAAATCATCTTGGCCATTGATTCGGCTACTTTTATGGGAAATTGGGAGATTGCCAACATGGCAAGGGTTCTCTTTTGGTGGGAAAGATAGTGGAGGAGGGGGGAAGTGATTACCCCTGGTGGTGGTGAAAGTTTACAGGGTAAAAACAAGGTTACACACCCGTGAGTTGGGTTGGGGGGAAAAAGAAGCGGGAAAAGTTGTTTGAGTTATAACAGGCACAACTTTGTGGGAGTTGGCAAGGTTGGCCCCTTAAAGTGTTGTGCCTTGTTGCATCCATCGTCCTTGTTGTTTAAAATCTTTTGGGGACTTGGCAAAACAAGTCCCCAAAAGTTATATGTCTACTTGCACCAACCGTCCTTGGGATATACAAGTTAGGGCTTTTGGCAGAATTGCCCCTTGGGGTATAACTTTGCTTTAATGGCAGTTTGGCCCTTCTCTTCTTTTCTCCCCTTTCTTCATTTAAATATAATTTAGGGATTTTACAATTTTCAATCCCTAAACTTATATTTCTTTGACTTTGGCTCGGGTTTGACTTGGGTTGACTTTGACTTTGACCAGTTGACTTTCCTATTGACTTGTTTGACTTTTTCGCTTCGATTTGGACTTTGTCTTTCACATTTTCTTCTCCCCCGTCTTTTCCATTCCGAGTCCGGTTTTGACGTTTTGGCTTTGTTTTTATCCGTCTTTCCCTTTAGATACCTTCCTGCACAACACAATTAGCAAAACAAGCGTATTTTTGGCATTTTAAGTCCGTTTTTGGTTATTTTAGCTCGTTTTTAAAGTTAAAAGGTATGTGTAATTAAGCACATACCAAAATCCCCCATACTAAGGTATTGCCGTGTCCTCACGCAATGCTATGAAGTAAACATTTACGAAAACTAAGAATCTCAATCCCCCTCGACTAATAACTTTGAAAAGTAGCTAAGTGTTCGTCAAGGGAAACTAAAGAATCAAAAGCTTCGACAAGTCCCGTTTTTACCATTTTTTATTTGTACACTACTATCCCTAATATTTTGGATTTTTCCTTTTTCTTTCTCCGTCTTCCTCGTTTTGACTTCTTTATTTTATTAACCACAGGGATCATAGAATGTGAACGCCCATAGAATAATCTACGGATTTCCTGACGGATAATATTCAACGTCCCTGATTTTCACTAGCACCAACAAGCAATTAAACCAGATCATTGTCAATAGAAGTCTAAATGCAAAGCACTCATATCTATGACTTGTGTACTTTTAACTCCCAACATAATTATGATTTAAATGATGGTACTCATTTCAACTCCACCAAAAAGATTCAACTTAATTCCATAGTCGTGATTCAAGATTAATCAATGACATTAAAGCAAACAACATATTAGAACCTTGTAACTTGATTTTAAAGAACGAGATTTTTAACCGGGGGGTAGAACATTTTTTGCAACATCTACATCATTATAATCATAAGTTACTTAAAGCTTAGAAATCGATGCTTAGTTTGAACACCTACTATCCACGCTCCCTATAAGATATCACAACCACGACGATGTTTCTTAGTTTGAAACCCACCCCTTGCTAGCTATTGGGAAAGATCACATCAATCACTTCTTCCTATTATGGCTAAGGATTTGTGTCTTAGTTTGAACCCTCACCTAGACCTCGTCTTCCTGTGAGATATCACAACACATCCAAAATCCTTAGAAGTAAAGATGTCTTAAGATATGAAACCCCACCTCGTGGTTAAGCGGAGTGATACACGACACATCTTTAACTTTTCCATATAATCAATGTTATCTTCATTGGCAAAATTTCAATATTCATGCATTTTTGCATTCGTATTTCATTCATGCTTCTTTGGCATTTTAACTTTCGAATTATTAAGAACAGAAAAATCTCGCTTTAAAGAATCAAGTTACAAATTTGAAGCTTTTTCTAAAAACATTGAATTGACTTAGTTTAATTGAAATTGATCACTATGATAGCGGATAAAAAAAAAAAGAATAAAAAACAAAAAAGGAAAAAAATTAGAAGCTAATGGGAGAAAAAGCCACAAGTTACTCATATAAGTTTTAGAAGAATCTTGCTCAGCACATAAACTTATATTTAACTCTATCACTTCTTGTTCTTCACCTTTTTAAAATTCGAAGAAATCGAATTCATTTGAAACTTGCCTACAAGCGGTAATTGAAAGGAACTAGCTAGGGCTCAACACGCCCGATCGAGTCAAAAATTATTCTCATTCTACCCATTAGGAAAGTCAAAACTGTGACAAAACACTTATTTTATTTTTGAAATTTTTTTTTTTTCATTTTTGGTATTTTTGCAAAAATTTGGTGGTAAAAACGGGATTACGTGATAACAACGACTGCAGGCAAAAATCAAATCGAAGATCCCCCCCATACTAGAACTAAACATCGTCCTCGATGTTTCAAAGGGGTTCCTACGTAAATCTAAGGCCGTTTAAGAAGTGTGCCAAGAAGATATAACGTTAGTCCGATTAATTTGATACTTGATTCCCTAACTGAGCTGAGGATGTTGAACTCATGTGGATACTGCAGATCACGAAGTCTTCACAATCGGGAATCCCTGGACATACACCACAAAGCACACAAACATGGACAAAACAAGGGTAATGGAAAAAGAAGAGCCTTCTCACACAAAAACACTTATATATTACTACTGAGAAGCATGGGGTGCCTCCCACAAGCGCTTGTTAAGGTCCCGACGCGATGACCCGTCGCCCCGAAAATTTATTGGTCCATGTGGAACGTCAGGAGATCCGGGACAACCTTGGTGGTATGTCACCCTCCAATGTATGTTCAAATGATGACCATTCACTTTTGAAATATGGCTCGGAGTTTTGAGATAGCTCGACAGAGCAATGGAAAAACTTAGGTTTACAGGTTAATGGTCCACTCCAGCTGGTCTTAAGCTTGCCTAAGAAAAATCTTTAATCTAAGTTTGAAGAGGAGGACTCTATCACCGACGAGAAAACGCGGACTTTTTGATTTTTGAGTCATGGATTCTCGTTGTTTTCTCTTTATAGATCAAAGATTTTTCATAGGCCTGATCACGAATTTTCTATAAGTTCATGGCAGTTGAATTTTTCTGTGATCACCCGCTGTTTTGATATCAAAGTTGGTATGCTTCAGGGCCCAGTAAGCTTTGTGCTCGAGCTCGATCGGAAGATGACATGCCTTCCCGTACACTAACTTATATGGAGTACACCCGATGGGTGTTTTGTAAGCTGTGCGGAAAGCCCAAAGTGCATCATCTAATTTATCCGACCAAGAGGCACGGTTTTCGCCCACGGTCCTTTCCAGAATCCTTTTCAAACCACGATTGGATACCTCCACTTGTCCACTTGTTTGTGGATGATACGCGGTGGAGAGACGATGAGTAACTCCGTATTTAAGCATGACCTTTGTAAATTGGTCATTGCAAAAATGGGTACCGCGATCACTTATGATTGCACGAGGGGCACCAAATCGGGAGAAGAGAGATTTAAGAAATTTACAAACAACTCGGGCATCATTGGTGGGGAGCGCTTTTGCTTCAACCCATTTTAGGATAAAGTAAGACACTGCCACGATATAATATTTGTTCCCTCTTGAAGACGGGAACGGCCCCATAAAGTCAATGCCCCACATGTCAAAGATTTCGCAAACTTGGATAGAGTTTTGTGGCATCTCATCACGTTGCGAAATTTTGCCTTGACGTTGACAAATGTCACATTGGGTGACAAAGTCGTGGGCATCCTTATAGATTGTGGGCCAATAAAATCCTGAGTCAAAGACCTTTCTTGCTGTGTAATTGGCACCGTAGTGTCCCCCGGTGGGTCCACTGTGGCAAGCTTTAAGAATGTCAAAAGCTTCTTGCCCCGAAACACAACGCCTAATTACTTGGGTCATCCAGATCTTAGAATATAAAGGTGTCGTCCAAAAGTAGTGATTGACTTCTTTGAAAAACTTCTTTTCTGTTGTGTACTACATCCCTTTATAATCTACAAAAGTTCCCGCATGGATAATTGCAAGTCGGCAAACCATGGGGCATTTCATCACCACAAAACGGTAACCATCCCCAATTGTCTCGAGAGAAATGTATTCGTAATTTCCTTTTTCTCAGGAGCTCACTTTGAGGATTTCAAGTCTAGAAAGGTGGTCTGCAGCTATATTTTCTGCTCCTTTTTTATCACGGATCTCGACATCAAATTCTTGGAGCAGCAAAATCCACCGGAGCAATCTCGGCTTAGCATCCTGCTTAGCAAACAAGTACTTCAAAGCCGAGTGGTCCGTATACACTATACTTTTGGACAAGACAAGATATGGCCGGAATTTCTCGAAAGCATACACCACGGCAAGTAATTCCTTTTCCGTTGTAGTGTAATGTGCTTGAGCCTCGGTCATAGTCTTGCTTGCATAGTGTATCGGTTGGAAGTGCTTGGTCTTACGTTGCCCGAGGACTGCCCCTACAGCAAAATCACTTGCCATCACAGAGATCTCAAAGGGCAAGTCCCAATCGGGAGCAACTAGGATTGGAGCTTGGGTTAACTTCATCTTAAGGGTTTCAAACGCTTCAATGCACTCCTTCGAGAAGATAAACGGAGTTTCCTTTTCAAGGAGGTGGGTCATAGGCCGGGCGATTTTGGAAAAATCCTGAATAAATCGTCGGTAGAATCCGGCATGACCGAGAAAACTGCGAATACCCTAACTGTAGTAGGATGAGCAATTTAGGCAATGACACAACGTTGCCTTGTACAATCCCACAATCCTTGATTTAGAAATCTTATGCCAATGACAATTCCGTCTTGACCATATAGTGTGCATTTTTTCCAATTAGCACAAGATTTGGTGTCTTCATACCTTTGGAGCAGTTTGTCCTAATGGGAAAGACAAGAATAGAAAGAGACACCAAAACTAAGAAATCATACCCATGAAGACTTCCATGGTTTTCTCAATCATATCGTGAAAGATTGCAACCATAACCTTTGGAACAGCCCGGTGCATTGCATAACCCAAAAGGCATGCGACGATAGGAAAATGTCCCGTAAAGGCAGGTGAAGGTGGTCTTCTCTTGATCAAGTGGGTCAATAGGATCCTGAAAGTAGCCGGAGAATCCGTCCAAAAAGCAATAGTATACATTCCGCTAATCTCTTCAAGCATCAGATCATGATTGGTAAAGGGAAAGTGTTCTTTAGAGTTTGCCTCATTGATTTTTTCGGTAATCGATGCAAACTCGCCATCCCGTAACCAACCTAGTGGGTATTAACTCATTGTCTTCATTTTTCACAACGGTTATGCCTCCCTTTTTAGGGACACAATGAACCGGGCTTACCCAGGGGCTGTCAGAGATAGGGTAAATTAACCCTGCATCAAGAAGTTTGATAACTTCTTGCTTAATAACCTCATGGATTTTGGGGTTAACTCTTCTCTGATGTTGAACTACGGGTTTGGCATTTTCCTCCATCAAAATCTTATGGGTGCAAAACTGTGGATTTATTCCCTTAATATCAGAAATCTTCCAAGCTATGGCATGTTTGTGTGACTTAAGAACCTTGATCAGGGCGGTTTTATCCTCATCTTTCAAGTTTTTAGCGATTATGACGGGTAATTTGTCATCACCCTCCAAAAATGCATACTCAAGATGGGATGGTAAGTCTTTGAGTTCAAGGTCGGGAGGATCTTCACATGAAGATTTGACCTTTTCAGGAACATTAATTTCACAAACTGGTGACGGAGGGAGATTTGGGTCACTATTGATCACACTTAACAATTCCTCAAGGTAAACAGTATCTCCCTCAGAATCATAGATGCCATCAACACCCGGTGGTATTGAATCATCTCGTTCAAGAAATTCATCGATCTCTTCCATTAGAAAATCACTTCCTCCGAAGGGAGTGAAAGATGGAGAGCGAGAATCGATCGTAAGATCCGAAGTAGAAGTGGGATTGCCACTTTCAGAAGGTTTTAAGTACTTCTTGCAACTATAATTTCTACACAAGCAAATGTCAATAACATCGACTCGGTTTAACGTTTCAAATGATATTGTAGGAGGAGAGTTTTAGTTCACCAACTTTGAAGGTCCCCGAATTATCATCATGCAAGGGTCATTTGTTCACCGTGAACATCTATTAAGGCACGTGCTGTCCTCAAGAAAGGTCTTCCTAAGATTAAGGGAGCCCGAGGATCGGCAACGTAATCAACGACCACAAAATCGGCAGGAAAGAAGAACGTTCCAACTTTCACGAAAACATCCTCGGCGATGCCGGTTGGAGTAGAAATCGTTCGGTCGGCAAGTTCAAGTATCATTCGAGTTTTGGTTAAAGCTGGGAGACTTAGTTCTTTCCAAATGGAGAGAGGCATTAGGTTGATGCTTGCACCGAGATCGGCTAAGGCTAAGCATTCATTCATCTCCGGAAAATCACACGGTATAAGAAATCTACCGGGGTCTCCAAGTTTCTCGGGAAACTTTTTTAGGATAACCGCCGAGCAATTCTCGTTTACCGGTGTCTTTGTTAAATCAATTATCTTATCCTTGTCATTGAGGAGCTTTCTAAACATTCGGAGCAAATTTGGGCCATGTGATAAAGAAGCATCCGCTAAACTTAGCTCGAAATGGAGATTTCCCGAAAAATCTCCATAATATTTTTGAAGCTAAAAGATTGTCTTTTTCCACGGAACGTCTCTTTGTTGGCGCCTTGAAGGAAAAGGGCAAGGTTAGTTTAAAGTCATTGAACTACAACGGGTCATGATTTGACCACAGGGTTGGATGTTTTCGGTGCTTGGTTGCACCGTATCCTTTGTCACCTCGGGTTCATTTTCCTTCTCTTTAGGAGGAGAAGAAGTTTGAGGTCCATTATAGGAAACACCGCTTCGGGTAGTGATTGCTTTCACATCACCTTTCGGGTTAGCAATGGTGTTGCTTGGAAGAGAACCCGAACCCGAAGTAGAAGCAGTATTACTATTCACGATTTTGGTAAGCAGGACCGTATGTTTTGCCATTTGAATTTGCATATTATGCATAACCGCGTCATTATCTTTGACTAGGATCAAAAACGGACTTAGACACACCTGGTGTCTGGATGAAGCTGGAGCTTGGTATGGTGGAGCTTGAAAGTCGGGGTTTATTAATCTGAGTTGGTAAACTTGTCCTTGATTAAATTACTACCTCTATTTTGTTCAAATTGTTTCCCCGATTTTGGTTGAAATTGATCCCCCGATTCAGTTGTTTTATGTTTGCAATAGGAGAAAACCGGAGGTCGAATTTGGTTTGCAACCATCTGAGGTCGGTAACTGGCATTCCCTTGGTTGTAGTTAACTGCGGCGGCTTGTGACACGGTATTTCTCTTGGAATTGTCATATAGTCATTGGTGGACTGGACAATTCCTGTGTAGGAATGTCCACCCCCGCAAGTTAACACAACTTTGCCAACCGCTTTTAACGGAAGCGAGAGCTGGAGTTTTGTTTTCTTAACGAGGAATAAAGCTCGAGCCATACGTTTTTAACTCAGCAACATCGGATGAAACTGGTGCGGTAGAAGAGCCGTACTCACTTATGTAAACAATGGCTTTGCTTCGTGTGTAGGGAAAAAAAAAACTTTGGTTGCACTCGATTGAATTTTAGGCAAACTCTAGGCATTTGTCCACAAAAAAAAAGAAAAACAAAAAAAAAAAAGTTACCACCCGCAGCGGAAGTTCAATGAATCTTGATCATGGAATTTAGGCATTAAGAATTTAATCGAGTTGATTCAATTCTAAAGACCATGAAGCGGGCATATTGATGACTGCTTAATGATGGAGAGGAAAAAGGATACGAAATGGGAGGCGGTTGTAAAAAGCAATTAGTTATGTGTGCAAATAATTAGGGAACACTAATGTTAATAACCTAATTTTTTAAACAAACCGAATGAATAATTGAGAATTGGGCTAGCGGTTTTAAAAAAAACAAGGGTTGGGATGGTGTTGTTAAACAAACACTTGGACCTATGTTATAATTTGAGTAATGGCCGAGTTCTATTTATTGGAGTGGGCTATGATTTGTTATTTTTTGGCAAACCGTGTATTCACATAAGCATATGGGCTGGGTATTACAAAATAAAGGCTGGTTGGCCGAGTGTGTAAAATGGGCTTGTTATTGATGGGCTGTGAAAATTATTAAGCCGAAATTAGTTATGGTGTAGCTAATTTTTTTTTGTGGCTAATGGTATGGATTGAGACCGGGACTAAAATGCTACCATGACAAGTTTAGTCAAGACGATGTTTTACCGTTGACGACAATTCAAAATAACATTCGTCCTAGTTTAATGACAATTGAACAACAACAACAAACATGATACATAACACTAAAATGATTCTGAAGAGATTCGATAAATGACAAACGGCTAGAGATTCGAATTACGATGACAAGTGATCACGAAGTTGATTTGGTATCCCTTATTTGAGATTGAAGTTGGATTTCATGAAGGCGTCTACTTATTTCATCATCGAGACTTTCTTCTATTTTCTATCGATTGATGACTTGCTTGAACGTATACAGCTTATGATTAAGACTTGAATTATCTAGTTACCAGCAGTCAGGGGTGGTTGGTTGCAGACCTGGTTAACTATCACTTAAAGGAGTTACGTTGTAGTACTCAGTGTCGCACGCAGAAGCCGATGTGGATAATTTCAAGAGTGGTTTGTACTTATTTACTTTTTCCGGTGGGTATAGAGTACGTATAGATTTAATCTTGCACAGTTCTTCAATCACAACAGTGCAAGCTTAAGTAACAAATTTGGGGGATTTCACTTCTTTTTCAAGTTTGGTATATCGGGTTTCCTTCACAAGTGATCACAACAATAGCCGACAGAATACGAGGTTGGTAAAGTTAGCCAGAGAATTTAAAGGTTGAGATGTAATCAGCAATTCTCACGGGATTCCAAGACAATGGTACTTCACAGTCTAAGCAACATTCTCAAAGTTCTTCGATGACATTCATTCACAAGACCTTGATTATACCAAGTGTTCTTGATTCTTGCTTCATCTCCTCTACGGTTTGTGAAGTCAAGAGGGTAATGATTCTTTTGTATATCAAGATTTGTGCTTATGACAAGAACTTCTCGAGTATATGGACGTACACGACAATGATGCTTCCGAGAGTTCGCAACCATCATGGGGGGAAATGTGTACATTCGGGACTTAATTGACCTTGATGTTACCATGTCAACTTCTAGGGGGAAGTTTGTTAGCCCTAAAATGTTTAGTATGGTTTATGAAGTATTATGCAAACGTGAGAAGAACAGTTGCTGATTTCTCGCATGCACCCCTGAACGAATATTCACCAAGCCCTAATGACAAGAAGCAGTGGTCGTTGGTGCGGTTTGACTTCTACAAAATTCCATTGTGCACGTCAATGACAAGTAGAAGATTGTTCAAGCTACATCAAAGTTTCAGAATCTGCTTAAGATAGGGATGTTGGTTTGGGGGGAAGCCGATTCAGAAACTTCGCCAAAAAGGAGTCTATGAAGAAAGCTTTTCAAGACATGCTGCATGGATTGGGGGGAAGTTAATCCAACTCATGCATACTACAATGGTTCAAGAACAAGTAAAGACAATGAAGATCCAGGCTGGAATACAAGTTTTAAGACGAGGAGAACTCAGAAGACAACTTCAGCTGTGGAAGCGCTTTGGAAGACTATATTACGTTGTTATTTGTACTTGTTAGGAACATTGTAAGTAATTCCGTAAGTCCACATATTGGGGGAAGATTGTTAGCCCTAAAATATGGTGACTAATCCGGAATTACATTTATCATTTATAGTCGGGTCGGGTTAGTTTAGCTAGTCGATATCGGGACTATAAATACTCCCTCCATACTTCCATGGAGGGGTAGGAGTTCACATTGTAAAGTGTGAGTGTGTGTGTGGTTCCTTTTTCTCTATTAAACCACACACATACACAAACACTCCTACTTCTTCTTTTTTCTATCTCTTCTCTTTTCTCTCTTTTTCTCTCTAATAATAATATGGCTTAATTTCTTTTCCATTTTACCAAGCCTCCGGATCATTGTTCAAAGGGTGAATCTATAATAACAATCACTTTAACACAACAACCTCTAATCACTGAACGATCAAAAAGTTATCTATTCTCACTTAATCAATCAATTCAAAATGACAACTTTAGCAGAATTCATGATCATTGTCGGTGCAGAGAACCGTCCTCCCATGTTGGAAAAATCTATATATGACTCTTGGAAGAGTCGAATGGAAATATACATAGAAAATAGGGAGAACAGGAGAATGATTCTTAACTCAGTACTAAATGGTCTACTTGTATGGCCTACTATTGTTAAAGAGAATGGCACCACTAGGACAAAGAAGTATGAAGAACTTTCAGTTACAGAAAAACTCCAAGTTGATTGTGATCTTAAAGCTACCAACATCGTTCTTCAAGGTCTTCCACCGAATGTGTATGCCATCGTCAATCGTCATAAAGTTGCCAAAGAGATATGAGATAAAGTTAAGCTCCTTATGCAAGGCACGAAACTGTCATTACAAGAAAAAGAATGTAAATTGTATGACGAGTTTGATAAGTTTTTATTTGTGAAGGGTGAAACACTGTATCAATACTACTAGAGATTTGCTCAACTAATCAATAACATGAACGTCATTAACATGTCAATGAGACCAGTTCAAGTGAATACAAAGTTTCTGAACAGTCTACCACCAGAATGGAGCAAATTTGTAACGAATGTGAAGTTGGCTAGAGATTTGCATACTACAAACTTTGATCAATTATATTCATATCTCGAACAACATGAGGCACATGCAAATGAAACTCGCTTACTGCGAGAACGATACCAATATCCTCTTGCATTTGTTGCTAATTTCAATCAACTACCATCTCAAATTACCAACTATCATTCTCAATACAATGCTACACAGTTTCCTCAACAGTCAAACACAATGATTCTACAAGTTCACCCTTCTCAATCATACTCACCAATGTATCCAGCACCTCATCTATCACAACCACAAATCAATCATTCATCCATTCCACCATCAATTAAATACCATTCTCATATGGATCATTAAACCTTATCTATTCCACAAATTGCTTATCATTCACCTCTAATTTTAACTTAACCAATGACTGAGTTTCCTCAAATGGAATCAGGTCTTGTTGTTCCTATGTTTTCTTAAGGAGATGATCCAATTGCCTGTCTCAACAAGGCAATGGCTTTCCTGTCAGCTGTAGCTGCTTCAAGATTCCATTCAACCAATAATCAACTTAGAACTACCTCTAATCCGAGAAACCAGACCACCATTCAAGACGGCAGGGTTATTGTTCAACAATATCAACGGGGGCAAGGACAAAGTTATGATGGTACTGGCTATAAGGGTGATGCTACTAGTTATGGGGGAAATAATGCAGGAGGGCATGCAAGGGTTGTTAAATCTTATAATTGTCAATGTGAAGGACACATAGCTAGGCAATGTACTCAGCCTAAGAGGCCAAGGAACGCTGCATGGTTTAAGGAAAAGGCAATGTTGGCAGAAGCACAGGAATCCGGTCAAATTTTGGATGAAGAGCAACTAGCATTTCTTGTAGATCCATGCATTCTAGATGGTCAAGCTGCTCAAACAACCATTCCAAACACTAATGCTTTCCAGACTGAGGATCTTGATGCTTATGATTATGACTGTGATGATGTCTCTAATGCAAAGGCGGTTCTGATGGACAATCTTTCCAACTATGGTTCAAACGTTATCTTAGAGGTACCTCATTCTGAACCCTGTCATCATGATATGGATAATCAAAGTGTGCATGCAATGCAGCATTTTGAACAAACACCAGTTGTTGATTTTATAGATAATAAGATAACAAGTGATAGCAATATCATTACATACTCTTAATATTTGTAAGAAAAGCAACAGGTAGCTGTTCAAGATACTAATTTGTATGCACAACAAGATTTAATGATATTATTTGTGATTGAACAAATGTCTGAACAAATGATTAATCATGTAAATAATAAGGAAAAGGCTAATAAGGAAACGAATAATGAATCTGTAACCACTGAGCTTGAGAGATATAAAGAACGAGTCAAAAAAATTTAACAACGTCTTAATATTGATTTAAGCACTCGTGAAAAAATGATTGATTCTCAAATGGATGATATGATTAAGGAAAAGCTTGCACTTAAGCAGTAAATTGACTCACTTGAACAAAATCTTTCTAATCAAATCAAAGAAAATGAATCTTTATTGCAAACATTTACTATTTCCAAAAATGAATCCAAAGAAAATGAAAGTAAATACATAGAAAATGAAATTGATTTGGAAAAGAAAATAAAGGAACTTGATAATAATATTTATAAAGTGGGTCAATCTACTCAAACAGTGCACATGTTAACAAAGCCACAGGTTTTTTATGATGACACCCACAAACAAGCTCTTGGTTATCAAAATCCGTTTTATCTCAAGAAAGCTTAGCGGATTAAGCCAACCTTGTATGATGGTAGTGTTATATCTAGTCAACATGCTGCTAGTCCTGTGATTGATGATGAAGAGACGTTGATTTTAGTAGAAGTGGGTCGATCTAAAATGCTTGCAAAACAAAACGAACCAATTTCAAAAGAAAAGAAAGTTAATACTACTCCAATTAATTATGTTGAGTTAAATCGATTGTCTGGAGATTTTGGTAAACGTTTTGTTCCACAACAAGAATGTCTGCTGAATAAGCTTTCTGGTTACAAACTTCACACCGTAATACTGACCAGTCTGCTTCGTCACTTGTCAAAATTAAGGCTCCTAAGGAACTTCCTAAGGTAAGCATGGTTAATACAAGCCTTAAAAAGCTTAAATACCATCTTGGCCAGTTTGACACCGTGGTGAAAAAGTAAATTACACTTGATGCTATTACAGAAGGGGAATGGGGGTTTAAACACACTAAAGCTGTTTTTCTAAATGAAATTATTCCGTTTTTAAAGACCTTAAAAGACATATTAAATGTTTTTGATAAAGATCTTTTAAATGAGGTAATAGAAGTACAAACAGTTTTTAACTAGATGGAAGCTGTTGTTCAATAGTGTTCTGTAGACAAACAGTGTTTTGAAATTCATAAGAAAGAACTTTTTCTTGAAAATGATCGACTCTTACACCAAATCATGCCTCAAGATGTTATGATATGTGTGATGAATTCTACTGCTGCTTTTAATGATGTGAATTTAGAAATGAGGAAAAGTGAATCTTGTAACAAGTGTTTGGATCTTGATGCTGAGCTTTTGAACAAACAAAATACGTATAATGACCTTTCAAAAAGTTACTCACAACTTGAAAAATATTGCATTTCTCTTGAGTCAACAATGCAACTCAATCAAGAAATTTTTTAAAAGGACACATCTAGTGATAATCAAAATGCTCTTGAAATTCTAAAATATTTTGAAAATAATGATTTGAAAGCTCAGCTACAAGCTAAAGACACTACCATCTGTAAGTTGAAGGAACACATCAAATCTATAAGAGAAAATAACAAGGAAGAGAAAGTAAAACAAGAAATGGATAAGATTGAAACCATAAACATTAAATTGGAGCATAGTGTGGCCAAATTACTTTCTAAAAATGAGCGTTTGCATAAAAAATTAAGCATTTGAAAAAGATTTACAAAGATTAATTTGATTCGATTAAAAAGACACGTGCTCTTTCTAAAGAACACTGTGACTCTTTGATTGCTCAATTGAACTCTAAGTCTATGGAAAATGCGGATTTAAAAGGTCAAATTCGAGAAAAAGTTTTTGTGACAACAACATTACAAAATGAATTAAGGAGATTAAAAGGTAAACTTGTGCTTGATAATGCCACCACAATAACTAATGCCACCACTATTGCTCCAGGAATGTTTAAGCTAGATATAAAACCTCTTTCTCATAGACTTAAGAACAATAAGGATGCCCATGAGGATTATCTGAAGAAGACTATAGAAAATACTGACACCATACGTGGACTTATAGAACGCGCTATAAAATAGAATCCTATTGAACCTCTCTTAGACTCTCTTTCAAGTTTATAAAACACATTCAGGAATTGTTAGTCTATGTTTCTCAAACATGCCCTAGTTTTACAAAAACTAGTGAAAATTTGGTAATTGTCACACCAATGCACAAAGTCAAGAAAGTTAGGTTTTTTGAACCTGTCACATTCTCGAGCAACATTCATAAACAGGTAGAATCATCCAAAACACAAGATTCTAACAAACCTGTGTTGCCTTCTACGGGATTGAAGAGTTCTACTAGTGCTAGCAGATAAAAGCCTACAAGCAATAAAAATAATGATAGGATCTCGTAAACACCAAGTAGCAACATGAAGAATAAAGTAGAAGTCCAACTTAGGAGAGCTAATTTAAGTTCTAATAAAAAGAATTGTGTTAAAGACCATATTTGTGATGCAAATGTTAAGCATACTATGTTAAATGTGAATTCTGAGTTAATTTGTGTTAAATGTAAACAATGTATGTTTGATGCAAATCATGATGTATGTTTTCTTGATTGTGTGAACGATGTGAATCTGCGCTCTAAATCTAAGTCTGATAAGCAAAACCAATAACATAATATTTGGAAACCTACAAGTAAAGTGTTTACAGAAATAGGATTTAAGTGGAAACCAACAGGAAGACCTTTCACTTTAGTTGGTAACTCGTGCCCTTTAACTAGGATCACTTCAACTAAAGTAGTGCCCATTAAGGAAACCACTTCTCATTCATTAGAAACACAAAAACCCAAACAAGTAAAATATGAAGGTTTGAGTAAAAAATCTAAGATTTTAAAATCTAGGATTGCTAACAACTTGGAACCCAATCATTCTTGGGGATCCAAAGCTACAAATGTTCCATCTTCTTCTTCTCTTGTTAATGACAGGTTGTCTAGATTGTTCTTTGGTATCTGGACTCCGGATGTTCAAAACATATGACAGAAAACCGCTCTCAGCTCATGAACTTCGTCAGTAATTTCTAGGAACTGTTCGATTCGGAAACAACCAGATTGCAAAGATTATGGGTTATGGTGACTATTAGTTGGGCAATGTAACCATCTCAAGGGTATATTATGTTGAAGGACTTGGACACAACTTGTTTTCTGTTGGACAATTCTGTGACTCGGATCTTGAAGTTGCTTTTCAGAAAAACACTTGCTTTATTCGGAATTTAGACGGTGTTGATCTACTTTCAGGATCCAGAGACACAAACTTGTACATAATTTCTCTTGATGTCATGCTAAAGACTTCTCCGATCTGTCTACTGTCAAAAGCTTAAAAGACTAGGAGCTGGTTATGGCATCGTCGGTTGTCTCAACTCAACTTCGGTACTCTAAATAAGCTAGCCAAAGACGGTCTTGTACGAGGCATTCCAAAGCTTAAATTTAAGAAAGATCATATGTGTTTAGCATGTGCATTAGGCAAAAGCAAGAAATCCTCTCATCAACCCAAAGCTGAAGACACTAACCAAGAGAAACTCTATCTTTTGCATATGGATCTTTGTGGCCCGATGCGTGTGGAGAGCATTAATGGGAAAAAATACATCTTAGTAATTGTCGATGACTACTCACGATTTACTTAGGTTAAATTTCTGAGATCAAAGGATGAAGCTCCTGACGCTATCATCAAATGCATAAAAAATATTCAAGTTCGTTTGAATACCACAGTCCGTAATGTTAGAACAGATAATGGAATTGAATTCGTCAATCAGACCCTTCGTGAATTTTATGAAAATGTCGACATCACGCATCAAACATCTGTTGCTCGCACTCCTCAATAGAACGGCGTGGTCGAAAGACGAAACCAAACTCTAGTAGAAGCTGCTCGTACAATGTTGATATTTTCAAAAGCTCTATTATTTCTATGGACCGAAGCAATCAATAAAGCTTATTATACCCAAAATCATTCCCTGATTCATCTCCGATACAACAAAACTCCATATGAGCTAATGCACGACAAGAAGCCAGATTTATCATTTCTTCATGTCTTTGGTTCACTATGTTATCCGACCAATGATAGTGAAGATTTTGGTAAACTAAATACAAAGACCGATATTGATATTTTTGTTGGTTACGCACCCGCAAAGAAAGCTTTCAGAATCTACAACAGGAGAACCTGGAAAATTATGGAAACTGTTCATGTAACGTTCGATGAGCTGACAACGATGGCTTCTGAACAATTCAGTTATGGACTCGGGCTTCAATTTATGACTCCTACAACATCCAGTTTAGGAATCGTACCAAACCCTATTCCTCAGCAACCTTTTACCCCAACAACCAAAAATGATTGGGATCGTTTGTTACAACTGATGTTCGATGAATACTTTAATCCTCTAGCCAGTGATGTTTCTTCAGTTCTAGTAGTTGCTGCACCAAGAGCTGTTGATATAGCCGATTCACCTGTGTCTACGTCAATTGACCAAGATGCACCATCAACAAGTATCCCATCAATACAAGAACAAGAACAATCTCTAATTATTTCTTAAGGTGTTGAAGAATCACCAAAAAATCACACTTTCATGATGATCCACTTCATGAAACTCTTCATGAAGACTCAACTTCTCAAGGATCGTCATCTAATGTGCCGCCATCCCACACTTCATTTGAACTTCTTGGTAAATGGACTAAGAATCATCCAATAACAGATGTGATTGGAGATCCTTCTCGCTCAGTCTCCACCAAAAAGCAACTTTAGGCTGACATTATGTGGTGTTGTTTCGATACCTTTCTCACTTCAGTTGAACCGAAGAATTATAAAGAAGCAATGCTCGAACCCTCCTGTATTGATGCAATGCAAGAAGAAATACATGAATTTGAGAGACTGCAAGTATGGGAATTCGTACCGTGTCCATATCTCGTAATATTGATCAAATTAAAGTGGATCTTCAAAGTCAAGAAAGACGAGTGTGGTGGTGTACTCAAAAACAAGGCTCGATTAGTTGCTAAAGGATGCCGACAAGAGGAGGGAATAGACTTCGAGGAATCGTTTGCACCTGTTTCCAAATTAAAAGCCATTTGTATCTTCATTGCTAATGCTGCCACCAAGAACATGACAATCTATCAGATGGATGTCAAAACGGATTTCTTAAATGGTGAGCTACGCGAAGTGGTTTATGTTTCTCAACCGGAAGGATTCGTAGATCCAGACAAGCCAAATCACGTGTACAGGCTCAAAAAGGCACTTTATGGTCTTAAACAAGCTCACACGCGTGGTATGATATGTTGTCCAATTTTATACTATTACAAGAATTCTCTAAGGGTGCAGTCGATCCAACACTATTCACCAAAAAGCAGGTAACGACATCTTATTGGTACAAATTTATGTTGACGATATAATTTTTGCCTCTACTAAACCTGCTATGTGTGATGAATTTGCTAAAATAATAACTTCTAAATTAAGATGTCGATGATGGGATAAATGTCTCTTTTTAGTATTATAAATTTCTCAAAGCCCGAGAGGCATCTTTATTAACCAGTCCAATTATGCTCATGAAATAATAAAGAAATATGGTATGCTATCTACTGATCCTGTTGACACCCCAATGGTGGAAAAAAGTAAACTGGATAATGATCTATAGAGGAAAACAGTCGATCCTATACATTACTGTGAGATGATTGGTTCCTTAATGTATCTTACAGCCAGTAGACCAGACCTCGTATTTGCAGTGTGCATGTGTGCCCGGTATCAGGCAAAGCCTACCGAAAAGCACCTCCATGCAGTTAAGCGAATCTTTCGATACCTAAAAGGAACCATTGATATGGGTCTTTGGTTTTTGAAAGATTCTAGCAATACTCTAACAGCATATGCAGATGCAGACTACGTTGGGTGTCAAGATACTAGACAAAGCACATCTGGAAGTGCATAATTCTTGGGAGATAAACTTGTTAGTTAGTCGTCTAAAAAGCAAAAGATCACTGCTATCTCTAGTATAGAGGTGGAATATATTGCTATATCTTGGTGTTGTGCTCAAATCTTATGGATGAGATCACAACTAACAGACTACGACCTTAAATTCAATAAGAATCCTCTATATTGTGATAACAAGAGTGCAATAGCTTTATGTTGTAACAATGTTCAACACTCAAGATCAAAACACATAGATGAGAGATGTCACTTTATTAAATAGCAAGTGGAGAATGGAGTAGTGGAACTCTACTTTGTCAGGACCGAATATCAACTCGCAGACATCTTTACAAAAGCTTTGCCACGAGAAAGATTCAACTTCTTGATCGAAAAGCTAGGAATGAGAAGCATGTCTCCTGTAAAACTAAAGAGTCTGACAGAGGAAGAGGACGAGTAATGGTGGTAACTCGTGATATATCCTGTATATTATATGTATATAAGAAAATATAAAAACCCAAAAAGATTTTTCCTTTTATACAAATTTTTCAAAAATAAAATAGAAAAATATAAAACCATAAAAAGAAAATACAAAATACAAAAATCAGAAAATACAAAAATATGATTCTCATGACTTGTCTTCAGACAATCGATAATATTTACGGCTTTAGAAATGTTATTTAATAATAACACGGAGCTGTAAATAAAGTTCGATCAGAAGTTCAAACTGTTTTCAAAACATGTCAATGGCTTGCTATTATTTCAGATAGCAATTACCGCGAAACTCCATCTTGATCGGGTACACTGCCTGTTAAAGTGTTATTTTAGGTTTGTCGGCAAAATATAAATTTAAAACTTGATAATCATATAATTGACCCTACACAGCAGCACATCATCTATGTTTCTCAACCAGAAGGATTTGTTGATAAGGACAACCCATCGCATGTATACAAGCTCAAAAAGGCCCTTTATGGCCTCAAACAAGCACCACATGCATGGTACGACATGCTGTCAAGCTTCCTCATCTCCCAACATTTCTCCAAAGGTGCAATCAATCCAACACTCTTTACAAGGAAAGCAAGAAATGACTTATTACTGGTACAAGTTTATGTCGACGATATAATATTTGCATCAACCAATACTGCTATGTGTGATGGGGCAAATGTCATTCTTTTAAGGATTACAAATTTTTCAAAGTCCTAGCGGCATCTTCATAAACCAATCAAAATATGCTTCTGAAATTATTAAAAAATATGGTATGCTATCTAGTGATTCCGTAGACACGCCTATGGTGGAAAAAAAATAAACTGGATGCAGATCTACAGGGGACACCAGTTGATGCTACACATTACCATGGCATGATTGGGTCTCTCATGTATCTGACGTCCAGTAGACCCGACCTTATTTATGCAGTCTGCTTATGTGCCCGGTATCAGGCAAAGCCTATCGAAAAGCACTTAAATGGTTAGTCGCGAATGGTGGGTGTATTGCCGTGGCTGACTCCGGCGATGAGGGGATTTGGTACATCCTGCGGATGGGGCTTCCTGATTGGCATTATGTGTCGTCGCTCTATGGGTGGATGCTTGCTTATGTGCCCGCGGTATCTTAGGCAACGCCTATCGAAAAGCACTTAGTGGCAGGGTTTCGGGTGAGGGGACATCCAGTAGACCCGACCTTATTTATGCAGTCTGCTTATGTGCCCGGTATCAGGCAAAGCCTATCGAAAAGCACTTACATGCGGTTAAGTGAATCTTTCGATACCTAAAGGGAACCATTCACATGGGTCTCTAGCACTCGAAGGATATTGGCATGTCACTAACAGCATATTCTTAGGTGATAAACTTGTTAGCTGGTCTTCCAAGAAGCAAAAGAGCACTGCTATCTCGAGTATGAAGGCTGAATATATTACCTTATTTGGGTGTTGTTCTCAAATCATTTGGATGAGATCACAACTATCAGACTATGAGTTTAAATTCAATAAGATTCCTCTGTACTGCGACAACAAAAGTGTTATTGCTCTATGCTGCAACAACGTTCAACACTCGAGAGCCAAGCATATTGATGTACAATACCACTTTATAAAGGAGCAAGTGTAGAATGGAATAGTGGAACTATACTTTGTCCGGACCGAATATCAACTAGCAGACATCTTCACCAAACCTTTGCCACGAGAAAGATTCAACTTCTTGATCGAAAAGCTTGGTATGAAAAGCATGTCTCCTGAAACGCTGAAGAGTCTGGCAGAGGAAGAGGAGGAGTAATGGTGGTAACTCGTGGTATATCCTTGTATCATATGTATATAAGAAAATATAAAAACGCCCGCTCATCATCTTAAAGGCAAGTATTTCGACAAAAAGAAAACTTGACCTCACATCAGGAAATTCATTTTTCTCGGGAATTAATTACTTTATATTCATTCAAAGGCTTGTGTTTACTTTGCAACACAACCCGTGCTTCTTTTATACAAATTTATGTACGTGTCAGTACATTTCTTTGTCAAAATAAAAGAAATCTTATTTTTATGGTGTTGATTTTCAAAATAAAACTTAATCATCTTTCGGTTTCATCATAAAATCATTTTTAAGGCATTTGACCACTCAAACAATGTCTATAACTCTTTAAATAGAAAATGGGACTTTAATTGAGGAGGGAAAATGTCAACTAATCTTCTTTAAAAATCATCATGTGATAAAAGGAAAAAGGTTTTTAAACAATAACGGATTCATGTTTAAAGGGGAGTTAATTAAATTTAACTCATTTGGGCTTTATATGTTATGTGTTTATGCCTTTAGGGTCTTGATAACAAATCTTAAGGCTTAGCTTAGTTTTATAAAACATTTAGGGACTATTTGTGCCAAAATGAAATTTAGTTTTGCCTTAGGAAAAGTTGTATAAGAAAAATAGAAGTGATTATAAACCTTAGGGGGCATTTGTGTCAAAATCTAAAAGATTTCAAAAAACAAACACCCCCACCGTCCCTCTCATTCACCATCACACACAAACACTCCTTTCCCTCTCCTAAATTTCGTCACCCTCAAGAACACCAAGAAAACATGATTTTCAATCCTTAAGGTAAACTAGCAAAGTGTTTCTTATACTCCCAACATCATATAATCAATAGGAATTAGCTTAAATTTCACTTGTTTGATCGAAATCCTTAAAATTTGGTTTAGGGTTCTTCAAAAATAAAAATGAAGTTTATGTTAAATTGATTGAGGGGTTTTGACCTCTAAGGGATATAGAATACTCGTGTGAAACAGTTTTTATCATGGTTAACATTTGAATGAGTTCGTCTTGATTCTTGGATTCGAAAATTTAGATTTTAGGGCAAAAACTTGTAAAATGTCGTGGGTTTATGTTTGTTTGAGTTATAATATTCCTATGTGAGTAATAGAGTGTGCTAAAACAAGGTTTAATACCAAAACTTGACAATCTTGGGTTTAGTGTTCTTACGAGTCAAACAAAGCATAAATTGAGATTTTTTTAGTTAATTCATGTTAAAATTGGTGTAAATGATGATTATGGTTGCTAAGGGTCATGTATAAACTGATTTTGATGCTTGAAAATTAAGTTTGTATGTTCATTAAATTTGTGCTAGGCGAATTATACAAGTAGGTAACACTGGGCGAATTATACAAAACTTGTACTAGGCGAATTATGCAATTTCATTAGGCGAACTATACACAGTTTGTACTAGGCGAATTATGCATTTGCATTAGGCGAACTATACACTATTTTTACTGGTCGAATTATGCAATTGTATTAGGCGAATTATACAATGGGCGAATTATACATACTGGTTACACTAGGCGAATTATACCTTAATTTTTTCACTAGTTTTTTTTATTTAGGGTATTTTTTTCTTAGTAATCAAACTAGCTACTTAGTTGACTATCAATCCATATTGATACACTGATTGTTGTTAAATCTACCTATGCCATAATTCAAAGCCTAATAAATTGTGCCTGATCACTTGTTATAATTCCCTTTATGCATCTAAAATCAATCAACATGAACCAGATTGTCACTCAGTAAAATACATATTTGTTTGTTTGTGTATAAATTGTATTTGACAAATCTTATCAGAACCATGACTACTACTGTTGCTCAACAAGTTGCTCTTGAAAACGCTTTGGTACCACTTGAGAAACGAGTCGAGATCGGCAAGTGCAATATGAGAATTGATCCAGCAAAGACACAGAAAGAATCTACTTATCAAGTTGTTTTGGATGCTCTAGCTCTTACTACTTGCTATCCCGCTTTCCTGATCACTACAGATGTTTCAGAAATTTATATGCATCAGTTTTGGTTCACCATCAACAAGCATGATTCATCTTACAGGTTTAAGATTGGCAAGAAAAGGTTCACTATTGATATGGAAGTGTTCAGAGAAATCTTTCAGATATGCCCTAGACTTCCAACTCAAGAGTTTGATGCACTTCCATCAGATGAAGATATTGTCTCCTTCATTAAGGAACTTGAACACAAAGGAGACATTAAATCTATCACTAAAGTTGTTGTTGATCATATGTACCAACCTTGGAGAACCTTTGCAGCAATCATCAACAAGTGCTTATCTGGGAAGATTACTGGTCTTGACAAGCTCTGACTTTCAAGAGCACAAATTCTATGGGGAATGTTCTACAAGAAGAATGTGGACTTTGTCAAACTTCTCTAGGAAGACTTCACATTTCAAATAGAGAACAGTTTAACACCCCCAAATTTTCACGCAGCGGAATATACAACATTGGGTGTTAATTCATAGTACAATTGCACAAGGATATAGAAAACGACTCGAAAAG
>BQNB010090382.1:7062-27159 GCA_026074375.1 Tanacetum coccineum | reverse complement strand
CTACAAAATGCTCAATGCCAAACACACTATGTGCTCCTGTGATAAGCATTTGTCCTGTTGTTTTACGGGAATGGCTAAACCCTGCCAAACCCGGTAAACCCGCCCAAACCAGGTCAAACCTGACCAAACCCGGTCACACCCGGCCAAACAAGGTTAAACTCGGTCAAACCCGGCTAAACCTGGCTAAACCCGGTCAAAGCAGGCTAAACCGGGTCAAACCCGGTCAACCCCGGCCTTACCCGGTTAAACCAGGTCACCCCGTGGATTAATCAGCCTAAAGAGCGGAAACCATGGTTACCAAAAAAAAAACCCGGTCAAGTAGCGATAAGAATACCAGATAAGTGACTCAAGAAAACAGACACATGACAAACTGACAATGACCATGTCTTGAATGAACACAAAGTAGGCGTCTAGGCGAACACATGACTTATAAACTCCTATGTTTCAAAATAAGCCGGAAAAAATGGGCTTATGAAACATAAGCCAAAATCACAGAAGTTATTAGCCCAAAAATGGGCTTATGATTAACAGTAGTTTCAACTAACTTTATACTAATACTCATTTATTTTTACCAACCTAATAAGAATACAACATTTCAACTAACTTGGTACAAATACTCAATTATTTTTACGAACTGAATAGGGCTACAAGATTTCAATTTTGATACAAATACTCAATGCGAACTTAATACGAATACAACAATTCAACTAACTTAATACAAATACTCAATTATTTTTACGAACTTAATACGAATACAACATTTTCAACTAACTTAGTACAAATGAACTTAATACGAATACAACAATTCAACTAATAAGAATACAACATTTCAACTAACTTGGTACAAATACTCAATTATTTTTACGAATTGAATAGGGCTACAAGTTTTCAATTTTGATACAAATACTTAATACGAATACAACAATTCAACTAACTTAATACAAATACTCAATTATTTTTACGAACTTAATACGAATACAACATTTTCAACTAACTTAGTACAAACGAACTTAATACGAATACAACAATTCAACTAAGGCTGTGTTTGTTTTTGCAAAAAAAACATCTGTCTTTGACGTTTTACGCGGTCAAACCCTCAGGGTGATTGTCTTTGACGTCTTACGCGGTCAAACCCTCAGGGTGTTTGTTTTTTTCTTGTGAGTAAGAGACGCTCATATGTGAAACGTCTTACCGGGTAAGATCCGGTGGTTTGGTCTTACTGCCTCCTCTGAATCTTACAAAACTTTCACCCACTTCCAAACATTGAACATAAATTTTGTTATGATATGAAGAACTCTAAACAGGATCTGGGAATTTTAGAAAGAGATGATAAATGATTTGATGATGTATAGTAGGCATACCAAGCATCCGGGCTTGAGCCATAATATCACTTGGGCTTCTGGGCCCAACTTAGCAGTCATGGGCCGAAACTAAACCCAATCTTGCATTGGTCACGGCCGGATACAGAAAAACGGATGCGGACCTAACTATAGGACAGTTCCGTCCACGGAAAGCACACGCGTCCGTACACACGGTTATTACGGAACCTTGTCCGACAAGGGACCCACTCCAACCACTAACGAAACAAACGAAATATTAGGAAACCCTAATATTTCACTCGCTTATAAAAAGGACCCTCCAAAACAATAAACAGTATGATTTTCTCACTCTACATACACATACTTTCTCTCTCTACATGTTTACTTACTCTCACGCCGGAGTCTAACCGTGGGGTCCGTCCCCACGGTAAGGCTAACGGTTTACTTGATTGTGCAGGAAATCATCACTTCTCTTGCTCTAGTACAAGATTTAACACTCAAATTATTCGGGAACTTGACCCGGTGTGCAATTTGAGTCATATTCTAACCCCTACTCCAATTTTGTACTAACAAGTGGCGCCATCCGTGAGACCCGAACGTAACCACGTTTTCTAAAATACTCATCATGAGCACTCACGAACGCACCCCGACCGTCCCCACGTCCGCCGTACGGAACACTGGGGGAAGAAGCGGCCCACAAGGTCTCGAAGAGCCTACGCCTGACGAGGTCCTAAGAGAACTATATGACAAAATGTTACCACCAACTCTTGCCACTCATTGCCGAAAAGATGCAAAAAGAAAAAGAGCAACAAGATAAGCTTAATGAGCTAAAGGCACGCCTACTCTGCGGCAACGAGACTGGAAAAAATTAAAAAAATCCATGAAGATTGCGCATAACTTACACTCCGCATCCAAGACACAACCGCCTAGAACAAGGCAAGGAAATAGGCGCTCCCGTAGCCCGTCACCGATTGCCGTGTCCTTCAAGTCGCGCGTCGCGACTAAACAAAATAGACCTCCTTCACCTAGGCCCAGGCTGCAGAAGGAGGGTGGTGTGTTCAATAGGTTGGGAGGAAAAGAACGAAGTGCATCTGCACGTTCTGACAGCCGCCATAAGGGTTCCCATGAAAAAGAAACCGAAGTGCAACCAAGTAAAGCATCATCTAGGCACAGTCGTCCCGGAACTGGCAGAAAATTCGAGAGTGAAGAACAGTGAGGGAGGTTCATGAAGTTCAAATCAAGGAGACACAGGTCAACACCTACGAAGATGATCTCTCTCAGAGTCCTTAGGATGTGTGAGGAAAGAACCCCTTTCACACCTCGTATCGCGGCATTTCAATTTCCCTAGGACATGTGATGCCTAAGCCACGACAAGACCATAATGATGGAACGGGATCCGAAAGATCATTTAAAGCTATTCCAGGCCGCGGCAAAGACAGAGAGGTGGGAAATGCCAACATGGTGTCACATGTTCAACTCAACGCTCACCGAAAACGCTA
Source organism: Tanacetum coccineum (assembly GCA_026074375.1). Taxonomy (NCBI): domain Eukaryota; kingdom Viridiplantae; phylum Streptophyta; class Magnoliopsida; order Asterales; family Asteraceae; genus Tanacetum; species Tanacetum coccineum. The sequence goes on along the minus strand of BQNB010090382.1, from coordinate 24,341 downwards.
GAGTCTGGTTCGACAAACTCCCAAGGGAATCCATTGACAGCTATGAAGATTTGAGAACAGCATTCAGGGAAAATTATCTCCAACAAACAAAACACATCAAGGATCCGGTAGAGATACATCATATCAAGCAAAGAGATGAAGAATCCACAGAGGACTTTATGGAAAGATACAAAGCAGAAATCCTGGATGTGAAAGGAGCGCCGGAATACATGAAGATCCTCCATATCATGGGACACGGATAAAGCCCACCCACGAGCTGATCAAGCGTTTTCTACGGGTGAAAATTCCGAAGTTCCAATGGAGAAATGTAACAGGGTGATTACGTCTTTTCAGCAAGGGAAGTTGCCCTGCATTCATCATTTTCGGAAAAAAGCATACCCACGCCTGAAAAACAGCCAGAAGGGGGAAACTAGCCAAATTTTAGAAGGGTTCAAAAATAAGCAAAGATCGGTCGGAAGGACAGGATAGGATTTCACTCCTTACGGAAAACCCCGAAAGAATTATTCGCGAGAGTAGAAAAAGGAAAGTTCAAATAGGCTTCACCACCAATGGTAACTCCTCGCGAAAGAAAGGGAATCCAACCCACACACATACGAACGCCTTCCCTACGGACCAGAAACCTTCATGGCGCATCATAAGCACAGACGCTAATGACAATGCGCATAACACCGACGAAGTCAGAAAACGACATGCGAAGATAACATTAAGTCGCGAATTGCACAATTTGTCGAGGTAACTTCAGAACAGACGTAAACAGAGCAGACAACGACAAGGACACTATAGTCCGCTAAGAGACACCTTGAGGGGATAGACACAAGCGGCCGTGCACAAAGTATCTACTCCTAAAACTACAACAACTAGCCAACTTAATGATTTCAACCATGAGTCTCGGTAGCCAACACAACTGCTGGGATCACTTTCCACACACTCTTCCATGCGAGACGAAGATAACCACTACATCCTAGGAGCGGATTTTAGAGGAGTAGAGCGAGAGCACGGCATGGACACGACCGAAGTGATCAGTTACGTTGAGAGGGATGAGCCGCTCTGGGGATCGTGAGAGAGTACACATCCGAGACTAAATTGGTCTCACAGGAGAGCGACGTCTCAGAAGGTTCCTATTAACGGAAGAATAAGATCAAGACCGCGCAGGCTACACCACTAGGGGGGGGGGGGGGGGGGGTGGAGGGGGGGGGGGGGGGGGTGGGGTGGGTGGGGGGGGTAGTGGGGGGGGGGGGGGGGGGGGGGGGGGGGGGGGGGTTTGATGGGGAGGAGTGTCTATTGGAAAGAAGAATTTTGTTGTATTGAGATGTAGTTACAATATTAATATTATATTACAGCAGGGTGTTGTGGATGGGTTGTTTAATGGGCGTGAAGGTTTGGAAGTGTGAAATAGGTTTGTGTAGGTAGTTGTGATGCGCAATAGTCGCGTTGTGGTGGTTAGGATGTGGGTGATGATTAAGTAGATTATATGATGGACACACATCTATCTCATGGCGCGGAGTAGGTTGGGGTGTTTTAATGTTTGGTGTGAGAGGATGGGGGGCTTGTGTTGTGTTGGGGGTGTGTATTGTAGTTGATTTTAGATGGGAAAATGGGTCAAGGAAGAGGGGGGAGGATTAGTGTGTTAGGTTTAGGAGAGAGTTAGTGGGGAGGATGGATGTAGTAAGTGGAGTGTTTATGGAAGGGTTTGTTGTAGTTTTATGGTATAGGGGGAATTTGATGGAAGTATATGTTGATTATTGTGTTTGGTATGATGGAAAAGGTTGGTTGGGGTGGGGTGGAAGGGTTTGTTGGTGTAAGTTATTTAGTTGGGGATGATTTTTGGTAAAAAGAATTGGAAGTTATTGTAATCTACTGCAGAACTTCATGGAATAAAAAAAATTGGTATTGGTACAGAATGTTAAGTGCATTAATGATGTCTTTAATATCATATGTCAACAAGGCGGCAATCTCCTAAAGTTGCCTAGCACTCTAATTCGCAAAGCGCCAATAAGCCCGACTTTCCCCCTTGTCCCCTCCGTCGTCAGCCTCTATAATAACATTTAAGAATTTTACACTTTTTCTTGGAGTGAAATAATGTGATATTCCTCGCTACACAAAAAGTACAACTTTCAAGTTTTACTGTTTCTGGACTTTTGGGTGATGGAAGCTACACACCTGACTAGTAAGTTGGTGCCATGTGAAAGGGGCCATTATTTTTTTCAACAACCATAACTAGAAAGCTCGCTACCTATAGAACCTACTTCCTTTAAGTCTTTTTTTCTTTTAGCTTAAGTCGTGCTTATTGAAAGCCTTAGAGCCTTTATGCTGGAATGGGGTGAGTCAATACAATATCAGGTCAAAACGGGTAACTTAGCTAAAGGTCTAATTAGATTGGTGAATGATAAACTCAAGACAAATGTTTAACAGGAAGAAGTCGGGGAACAAAAGCTGCAGTCCAGATCCAGAAGAAGCTTAAAGATGTAGAAATATGTTCAATTGTAAAGCATATATAAAGTATATAGAGTAAATACTTACTAACCAGCTCAGGGTCGTATAGAAGAATTAGTTGTGTAATGTCAATAGTTATATCAAGCCCCTAGCTTCAGGTAGATGTTTACTCTTAATGTGTGTTGTTTTCTTATTCCAAGCGGAATGAATATAAAAATTTCTTTTGAGATGTAAATAACGTAAACCAATAGTTATTTCATGACACAATTGCAAAATGTCATCAGTTTGACAGAAAGTGAATGTTAAGATTATTTTATGCCTAGCTATTCATTCTTGCTGTTTTGGTACTCAGGTAACCTTTTAGTCAATAGGATTCTTCAAGTTGTGGCACTTCATGAATTCAATCTATTCTTGTTATTATCTGCTTTAATGTCTGTTTTTCTTCAGTTTTCTTTAATACAGTTGTTATGGATGCTTTAACGAGATATGTATCTAAAAAGCACCAATGTTTTGCAAATGTGTATGTGTATAACTCAACATACAGACAGACATTTCTCAAGCATATGTATAACTAAACTTGACCTGACCCGACCTACCCAAGACTGTGCCTTTCTAACCGGCATGCAAAATTACCCATTCTGACCCACCATTGTCTTGACGTGTAACGCAACACGCCCCATCCGCCCACTCATTTTGCCACCTCCAGTTAGCATACCGAAGTTGTTTAGCTACAAAAATGTTGGACTATATATCATTCCACCTTCTGCGTACAACCAAAATTATCAAGTACTATATAGATCATCTGGTCATGAAGAAACAATATAGTTCGTCCGAATCAATTATCGATGCTGAACGTTACTACTCATTAATTAAGTCTATTTACGCGTCTACACTAGCTGCTCAACATGTTTTCATTTCTCAGTCTTTATTAACTTTCATAAGTACTACAGCAATTTATTGATATCATGATATATGATAAGAACAAATAGAAGCTAATAAAATAAAGGTTTTAATAAGACAATATATAACTTGTAAAGGTTTAATAAAAAGTTATCGTTAAGCTATTGGAGTATAATTGCAACTTTTTGCCGTACATATCTTTCATAAGTTTTCTAGCTCTTACCTTTTTTTACATAGATTTCAAGGTAATTACCATTTTTATCACATAAACCTTCCTTTTCTCATAATTTTTAAACAAAGCTAGCAATTCTAAATTTCTAATGTATTTTTTTTGGTAAAAGGTTTCCCCGGTAAATGTGAAATTTCTAATGTATATTTTTGCATGATTTAGGAAAATCATTTTATAATAATATAGTTTGTTTTCTTTTGCATAAATGAGATTTTCGACTAAAAAGTGTAATCGGTTCGGTTATCGGGCTATTTGGTTTATTTGGTTCGGTTAATATTTATTTTTTGTATACCGAAAACGAACCGATCCGAATTCGAATTGAACCGAACACCCATAACCCAAAACCAAACCACATAACCCGAACTACATAATTTTTATTTATTCATATTGATTTATAGTGAAAAAAAAATTCAAGCTTAAAAGTTGTTATTTATTTATTTTAATTTTTTGGTAAAAAGAGTGAATTATATTAATAACAATGATTACAAGAATTCAAACAGGAAATGGACATGCCCACCCCATACAAGAAAAACAACACTATCCGATAACTATCCAACTATCCGATATCGGCCAAAACTATCATTAACAAATCTAATACAGAATCACTCATGCTGATTTAGATGTTGCTGCTAAAATAAAAGAGGAAGACATCTTTCCTAGTATTCAAAGAGTCTCGAAGAATTGGATCTCATTCTCAGCTCGCTTCAAAGCTTGTGCTCCCAATTGGGATGTTTGGATATCAAGGCCTTTTACTTGTTTCTGTGAGTTTGTTTCCTTTTGTTGTTTTGGTCGTGGCAGGATGTTTTCTTTGGTTTGTTGCCTACTTCTGAGGTTTGCTTTTGGTTTTTTTTTCCTTCCCCCCCCTTGTAAACTATGTTCTTCTTTTGGCTTCTTGCTCGAATTAGTTTTTTAATTCCATTAAGCCTTTCAAAAAAAACAAATCTGATACATCTAAAACCCAATCCTTGGGAACTAAATTCACTTTTTTACCTACCATAATCTTATGACTACATTTCCACACCCATAGAACAACCCAGAGCATCAACCAACATCCACAATACAAAGGGCTATCCTATAGGTGGGCATCATCATGAAGATTATAGCCCCATAGCACATCCAAAAGGGGATCTTCCCTTCTGACTACATTTCCTACACTACACTACCCGACAGTCTCCTAGCACTGCATCCTCACTAAAACACTCAGAGAAGATAAAGACAGGCATCATCAGAAGAGAAACACCACCCTTAAGGAGAATCCATCCTATCCTCCTGTGTTAATGCTATTTGGTGGACTTGGTGGACATAGAAGATTTCAATTCCACCCAAATAGCACTAACCTCCTAGACCAATTCCCTTCTCAAAAGAGAGCCCTACCTTATGGTACATGGTTCTGAATTAGACCTCCTATTGCCATATAGTAGAATGTTAGATTCCTGCCTAGGTCAATCATAACAAAGACTATATGCACAAATAGGTACAATCACACCAAAACCACTCCAAGATACAAGGAACTCTCTATTGTTGGCCTGCATATACTTCCACAGTAAAGATTCAAAAGAATAGAACCTTTCTAAGCCAAATAAGCATTCTTGAGCTTTTGACCATTCTCTTGAGACATCCAGAACCATATTCCAAACACTCCATTAAGCCTTAGCAGAAATCAGATAATAAGAAGCAATTTCCCTTTCTCCAAGTACAAGCCCCAGAGTTTTGCTACCATAGCAACAACACCAGACTCTTTTAAGGATAGGCTCATCAGAACATTAGCTATACATTTCTGAATGTCTTTGATCAAATCATCTGCACTCCTGATTTCCTTAGTGAAAATTCTCTTATTCCTTTCATTCCAAATGTAGTAAACAGTTGCTAAGAGGATGATCTTGTTAAGAATTTGCCATATATTACTTTTGAATTTTCTTGCAGCAAGCTTAGTCACAGTACTCTGAAGGTTATGGCAGTCAAAACTAAACCTTCCTTTACTTTTCATCTCTTTCCAAACAGTACTTGAGAAGGCACAATCAAAGAACAGATGACTGTGACTATCAGGACAAACAACAACCCTGGCGTACTTGAACTGTGGCTTAGTTCCTTAGGATTTGATGGTTTTGAGTTGATTATTTGTTTGAGGAAGTATGTTTTTGTATGATTTGGTGAGAAGGGCAAGTGTGTTGGTTAAATTCTCAACAAATTGTCTGTTGGAGAAAAGTCCCGAATCAAGTTGAGAGTTGTCAGCAAAGTGTGGTGGAACATATATGGATGATGGATTTGTGGATGATTGGAGAATTGTACTAATACACTGAGGTCCTACATTAAACATCAAGGCGAGAGGAATCAACTGTGTGTTGAGATGAATCAGTTCCAAACAACATTTTTTTCTCATGTGCATGGTCCCCGTGCTGCTTTAATAAGTATACATTGATCATAGTTGGAGTCCCTCAGCCTCTGTTAAGTTTCACTCTGTTACAAATCTACCCAATCCGGCAACATTGTTTTAACAACTTAGAATTCAACTACATTCTGGACAGGGTCATCTGATGTTTACGCATTCGTTGATGAGTTTGGCAAACCGCACATAGTAATCATGAATACGTCTCCTTGTGCTGACAGAAAGTGTTTCGTAAAGTCATCATACAACTGTGATGTCACCCCACCGTCCTTCTTTCTTTTGTATTTCTGAACATTCCAGGAGCATCTTCACATTGTCCTATATGTCCTTTGCATCAGTGCAATGATTGATAAGAGAATAGATATCTTTTGGCAACCCTTGAAGTAGGATGTTTGTTGCCTGAATGTCAGCATTATACCTATCCTTATCTTCAGGTGACAGGTCAGAATAGACACAAGGTCGTTCTGGACCTAGATGTAAGGCACCTTCATCTCCTTCTGCAAGATTTTTCCCCAAATAAATGTATCCCTTCCTGAAAAGGTCCTTCATCAATTGACCTCAATATGTCCACACCTCATACTCTTTACCCCGACAATATAGTCGTATACGTTGTTGCCATGATGCAAATCAGTCCTATCAAGGCATAGGTGGTCGGTTACAAACCGTCACATGTATGTCTTCCGAAAGATTAGCCATTTTAATTGATTGTAAATGATATTAAGTTGATCAAACAATAATTAGTGATTGTATGTAAAAGTGATGATTGTTTGTTGGATTAGGTGATATGTTGTTTAATTGTGATTTGGTTTAGTTGAAATGAGTTAACGTAATGAAGAAAAAATTTTCCAGAGTTTCTGTCTACCAAAACGCAGTGAAGGTCTTCAAAAGTAGACAAAACGCAGGAAGTCTTGAGACAAAACGCAATCAAGTCTTGAGACAAAACGCAATCCAATCTTGAGACAAAACGCAATCCAATCTTGAGACAAAACGCAATCAAGTTTTGAAATGGGCAGAGTCTCTCCTAGGCAAAACGCAAGAAGGTCTTCAATTAGTCAAAACGCAGAACCAAAACGCAACTTTTGATAAACCAAAACGCAGGAAGCAAAACGCAGAACCAAAACGCAACTTTTGATAAACCAAAACGCAGGAAGCAAAACGCAGGAGACAAAACGCAGCTCCTAATAAGACAAAACGCAGTACAGTTGTCCTTTACCAAAATGACAAAACGCAGGAGGCAAAACGCAACCAAGAATATGCCAGTGAGACAAAACGCAGTCAAGAAAATACAAACTTTTTCACCTAAAAATCACCCTTTTGAACGTTTTTGCTTGGTTTCTTTTGCACAACTTGATCCTAGAAGGCTATAACAACTATAAAAACACTAACTTTAACATCACAAACGTGAGAATCAAAGAGTGTCAAGAATAAGACCATAAACCTTCAAAAACCAAACTTTTGATCTAAACTAACCAAGAAAACGCACACACAATCTAGCTAATCATCCCATGTGCTCTGATACCAATTGTAGGATATTGGATATCATAACACAATCAATGATCTAGGGGTTGGCCTACTTTGTAGAGAGAGAAAGTGAGTTTTAGTGAGAGAAACTACACTTTATGTGTATATTATGAAATGATCAACTAACCCCTTCCCATGGCTGGAAAGGGGTATATATACATGATTTTTGTGCCTCTAAGTGGGCTATGGAGTGGGCTAACATGTGGGTAAAGACCTGGCCCAACACCATAAGTCATACGGTAATTAAACGATTACTATTAAGGCTACGAGCTAACCTATGCTAGACATTACACGGGGTGACCGGGTCTTTTACATGGATTTTCATAATCCTAACAGAAGATGACAGCAATAATGAACATAGATCTAGAAGTGAAGACAGGGATCAAGAGAATGACAGTGATGATGACAAAACCCAATCAGATAATGAAAATGAGTCGGATTCCGAGCATTAAACTAATGAAAATGAATTTGATTCCAAGTTTGATCAAGATAAAGATGAAGAAAAGATTGATGATGATGAAGAAGAAGAGGAGGACGAGCTTGTTAAAACTCTGTCCAATGATTCTGATAATGAAGATGAAACAAAGAATGCTGATAAAGCAGAAGGTAATGAGGATGAAGAGATGGATTATACTACCAGTCTGCTATACAATGATGTGGATATAAGACTGAATGAACCAGTTGATACTGATAAAGGGTTTGTTCAAGAGGAGGGTACCGATGCTGCAATGACTAACGTTCAGTAAGGGAATGAAAATCCAGAGATCTCTCAAGTCATAGAAGATGCTCATGTGACACTTTCTACTGTTACATAGAAGACTAAAGTTCCAATTTCTAGCTTTTTTCATTCATCTGACTTGGCAGCTAAATTCTTAAACTTTTCAGATATTCCTACTACAGAAGCAGAAATTGTTTCTCCATTGGACGTTCCTGTTCATCATGAAGTACCAAGCCAGCAGACACCCACACTCCTCACAGTACCTGTCTCGGTTATATCTGAATCTTCACCAGTAATCTCCACTGTCATCCCACAATCATTATAATCATACACTCCTCCACCACTATTATCAACTCCCACACCACCACCAACAACTGAAGCTACAAATCCTCCATCTACACTTCCTAATTTCGCGTCAGTCTTCCAATTCAACAACAGAGTCACAACATTGGAACAAGAGGTTGCTGAGCTCAAAAAGGATCCTCTCCGCACTCAAGTGACGGATTTAGTTGATATCTTGTTGCAAGGTTGGGAGCAACAAAAGATAAATTTATGAACTTCCTTTCGGCATCACTCACTGCAAGGATCACAGAGCAAGTCAAGAACCAACTACCATAGATTATGCCAGAGAAAGTGTCTAACTTTGCCACCCTATTGATCCAAAAGATGGTTAAAAATTCACTTAAAGACGCTGTTCTAGCCAAGGAGTCATCTCGACTGCAATCTTCATATGAGGCTGCTGCAACACTTACTGAATTTGATTTGAAGAAGATTCTTATCGATAAAATGGATAAAAGTGAATCATATCTGGCAGCTCCTGAACACAGAGAATTCTATGAAGGATTGAGAAAATCTTATGATCTCGACAAGACTTTCTTCGACACTTATGAGAAAGTGTATTCATTGAAGAGAAGCAGGAAAGATAAAGATAAAGATGAAGACCCTTCCGCTGGATCAAAACGAGGGTTGAATAAGAGGAAGACTAGCAAGGATGCGGAACCAACAAAAGGTCCTAAAGCTAAAGAATCACAGTCTGGCTCATCCAAAGGCACCAAGTCTCATCCAAAATCTTCTAGAAAGTCTATTTGATCAGAGGAACCAGAGTTTGAGGTTGCAGATTCGGATATGCCACAAGATCAAGAGGAGAACCTGGGTAATGATGAAGTAAAACCGAATGAGAAGGCTGCATCTAAACGTGACTGGTTCACTAAACCTACACAACCTCAAGAACCTTCTGATCCTGATTAGAATATGGGCAAGACTCCACAACAAGGACAAAATCAAAGCTGGTTAATGACTCTTGCATCTTCTGCTGAAAAACCATCAAAGACCTTTAATGAATTGATGAGCACTCAAATAGACTTCTTTGTATTCATCATGAACAGCCTGAAAATCAACAATCTTACTCAAGAAACACTGCTAGGACCAGCATTCAGACTTCTCAAAGGCAAACGTTCAAATTATGCTGAATTGGATATGATTTTGAAGAATGTTACAAGGCTCTTTTAGAAAAACTTGATTGGGAAAATCCAAAAGGCGATGACTACCCGTTTGATCTTACCAAACCCCTACCTTTAGTCATGAATGGGAATCGTCAAATGGCATCGGTTGATTATTTCTTCAACAACGATCTCAAGTATCTACAAGGAGGAATTTCGACTATGACCCACATGACTTCTTTAACAAAGACAAAGGCTGCTCAATATGATCTTCCAGACATTGAGGACATGGTTCCAAATATATGGGTTCCTGTTAAAGTTGCATATGATAAACGTGCATTATAGGGAATCTCACATTGGAAAGAACAACGTAAGACCTTCTATGGATATACACAGGGCCTGCAATCAAGACATGATGTATATTCTATGAAACGTATTCTGGTGGCAACTCAGGTCGAGGAAATGAGAAAACATGGGTATGGGTATCTGAAAGAGATTGTAGTGAGACGAGCCGATAACGACCTTTACAGATTTAAGGAAGGCGACTTTCCACATCTTCGTATCAATGACATCAAGGACATGCTTCTCCAAGTTGTTCAGAATCGGCTCACAAATCTCTTGGGCGATGATGTTTTCGACTTTGCAATAGCATTAAGGATGTTCACTAGAAGCTTGGTTATTCAGGAGCGAGTCGAAGATCTTCAACTCGGAGTTGAAAGTTACCAGAAAAAGATAAACGTCACCAAGCCACAAACTACCATATCCGGCATCAGAAAAAAAGACCCATATACTCCATATCAAGACCCTCAAGGATTCATATATGTTGACAACAAAAGGAGAAACAGGTTGATGCGATCAGATGAACTCTACAAGTTTAGTGATAGGACATTAACTGGGCTTCGAACTTCGCTGGATGACATTACAAAGAATATCAGAATAGAGTACCTGCCAAAGAGAAGATGGAGTACATTGGAGAAGAAGAGAGCTAATATCATGATCAAGGCGATTGACAAGCAGTTGAAAGAAAGAAGCTTGATAAGGAGCCTGGAAAAGTTTATTGGTGGAAGGCACTACGGAACTGACCTATGCTACTTCAACAAACAATATGACTTTGTCATATTGTGTTCGTCATCATAAGGTCATTTTGTATATTTTATAAATTTATGAATATGTATATATGTAGTGTAGACTTAAAAGTAGGCTTATATAGTGTTTGAGTATGAATTTTTAAGAATTTTTTAGTAAATTCAAAAAATTTCAAATTAACATACTCAAACACTATATAATTCCCTTTAAATTTGAGGAGGAGCATTAATAGGTTCCAAATAATTAGCTTGTTAATAATTGGACATCTTTTCCCCGAAACCATGAATATTTAAATCAATTGATATCCAAAATATCAAGAGATTTGACATTTTTTATAAGGGGAGAAAATGTGATTAAAATATATGGCTAATAATGTAATTTTTATGATCTCAAGAGTACGCTATCCCATATATGTGTTAAACTCTTTCGATTAATCGATGCACATATGGGATAGGGGGAGCAAAATGGTTTAGTGATGGCTGAATTGTAGTAAAGTACCAAAAAGATCTAACCGTACCATTTATAAGTATGTAATTGGTGTTTTGTAAGGTGGTTAAATTTAGGTATTCATTCCCATGATCCAGCCCAGAACAGAGGGATCTAGAAGGAAAAATATCTCCACTAGTTAGTGTAGATGTCGTTAGTGGATGAAAAAAGGGAGTTTAAAGTGAGATTAGGGAAAAAGTGCCGACCGAAGATGAAGCTTAGTACTAGAACATACCCAACAAGGTTCTTAGTTTTGAAGTTCGTCGGTAAGCACTGAAGGGGTTGAAGAATTTAAAAGAAAAGCTTAAGATAAAAAGGGTGAAAGAAAGAAGCTCTTTTTTACATCTTAGGCAGAACCGGGTTAATTACATTTGCTTGTCAAGAATCCCAACAAGAATCACAAAGATGATTGCTGACATTGAAGACTGACATCATGGACCCAGTGATGCAATGCACAACCCTCCCTAGCCACTCAGAATCTCTCAAAAGATTTATGTTTCATTTCTCACGGAGATTACACGCATTTCTATCAACTTTCTCACTCCGAGTTAGTTGGTATTGAAAAGGTGGCAGTCTGCTCCAGCCTTCGATCACTAAAACCAAAGTGCACTATTGAGTCTAGAGCCAAAAGAGATCATCCATAAATCTCATTAGGACACTTGTCAAAATTATGCTTGCTAAGTCACACAATGTGAATAACAAGAAATATATTAAGAGTCCTACGCATTATCCTTGTGATTATGCTAGAACATCCGAGTGATACTTAAGTATTCACAATGAAGATGGAAATCCTGCTTGAGCCAACATCAAACAAGCTCTTGGTAGGTGACTTGTGAGATCCTATACGGATCGAACTTGTGATACTAGATATCGAATCAGTCCAGCTTATGAATTGAATGAATTTTGAAAAAGATAAAATTGTTGGTGTGTCATAAAAACCGTTTGCATTTTGACACACCGACTAATTTTCTAAATCGATTTTCAATCTTATGTCCATGGGAAGCCTCACAAGGGTATCTAGACATAGTAAAGCTGAACACGAATTGACGGCTTAATCAGGAAGATAGTAACTTACCCGCCTTACCACTCTTACGTGTTGTCTGATTTGAGGACCACTTCCGATTAATGAGAATGGCTAGTGCAGCTGCGAAACCCTGTCAAGGAGATTCTTCGGAATTATACCTGATTGCAAGCAGTATTTATACTGAATAACTGGGAACCGTGGTTGTTACAACCGTATTCGACGAAGTGATAAAGCTACTTTCATCCATATATGTTGTTTATTACTAACCTATTTATGCAGATTTCTTGACGGTGGTAACAGTTTCCCGAGGACAAGTCGAAGCTAATACCACATGCTCATACTCGACCGACATTTATAAAGACATCATGAAAGCTCAAGTATATGTTTCAAGACCTTCGCTACTCTGATACCATTCGTCCTTCTTGAAGCGACAAAGTGTTAAAGTTAAAGAACTTCAAGAAAGATGCATCATTAAAGCTTTCAAGTTATCATATCAAGAAAAGTATGAGCATGTTAGTCCAGAAGTCACAAGATCACACGAAGGCAAGAGATCACAAGATGATGATTAGAGATTATGCTAGGTTGATGATCTCAAGAAGTTCAAGATCACATTCATGTCAAGTCAAAGATACAAGTCAAAGCCTGGAGTCTATAATCACTACATCAATTCACAAGTTAAAGATTGAAGTTAAAGACTACGAGCCCAAGACTAAGGTCAAAGCATAGTATGCTAGTTTTAAGTTTTTGTAAACTGGAGTGACCTCCCTTAGGGGGAGATTGTTAGGAATACGAAAAGTATCGGTCACTTCCAATATAGTTAGTCATAGCTCGTAGTAAGTCGAATATGTAATGTTAGTAAGCTAACCGGGCCAAAGTCACATGGAAAGCCCATTACCAAGCCCATGGCCGGTTATAGCTTAGAGTATTTATACCCTCTCCACACATGGAGAGGGTGTTGGTTGTTTATTTTTCTCACACATTTAATCTAATATTCTCTTCTTTGTTTCTCTCTCTAAGTGTTCATCCAACCACTTCTTTCTCTCTCTAAAACTCTAAACGAATCCCTTATTATATGTGTTAAGATATTCTACAGGTTTATACATTAAATTTTGAGTAAGTGTTAAATTTGCAAGTATTGTTATTTTTTCGTATTTGCACATTGATTGTCTTGTTTACCCTTTTTCAATAATTATGAATGAGAGTTTCTCTTAATTTAAACAATTATAATAAATGTTTCCTACCATACTAAACAAAGAATGCTAATCCTCGTGTTAGCTAATTACATTGTTGTGTGTTAATAAAATTAAGTCGTATTTAATATTAAAACTCGTGCACGCATGTGATAAACTTATAAAATATAATAAGAATGATTCCTTAGAACGCATATAGCAAAAATATTTTTTTCCGGATATTCTTAATTAAATTCATAAAGAGGAAAAAAGATGAGTTGTTCGTATACATACAATATCGTCTGTTTATGTATATACATAATAAATTGTGATTTCATTATGATATTAATAATCTTGTGCATATATATGTTGTATTTTTAAAAAATCATATATGTTGTATTTTTTTAAATATAATGTTTAGAAAAATACAAAGTTTAAGGGGTTATTTGTTTATTTTTTAAAGTTATAGTAAAACCGTGGAAATTTATAAATTTATATTTAACTCCATATTATTTATTTAAAATTTTTAACCCTCTAAAGTTTTATTAATTACCTCCTTTTTTTAAGTTTTTTATTTTCACAAATTTCACACATATATTTTTATGTGTTTTTTCTCTTCATCAAATTTTTCCAGCAAAATTTTTAATTTTGACCTAATTGGATTCAATTTTGACTTTTTATCAACCAATCAGATAGTACGATTTTGCCTACGTGGCAAAATCAAGCTTTCTGATTGGCCCAATTTTTTTCATACTAAGATTTAATCTCATACAAAACTCTGAAATGATGTAATTCTCTTATTATATAAAAGATTTAAATTCCTTATCTATTTGTAGAAGTAGACAAATAATTTGGAAAAAAAAGCGTGAACAGTAATTTTAGAGCGAAGTTACTAATTAAGTACTAATAAGACAACATTATTTATTATAATAATAATATGACTAGTTGTTCGTTTTTCATACTATGAGGTGTTTCGGGTTGTCTATGGCTAGGAGTTGATCATATACATAACATGTTTCTTCAAAAGCCGTATTGCATAAGTACTTATAAGCCGTTTAAAATAAGCAAAACCCTTAATCGCTTAATAGTTAACTAATTACGTAACAGTAGCAGTTGATTACTCTTATATTTTCGCGAGTTAGGACTTATATTTGTACTCTAGTCACATCGTTAGTCATTAATTAGGCACGTTGCTAACTATTTGGTTTTCTCGTATTAATCATAATTCGTGCGAGTACTAGAGCTATACATCGTTAGTCATCAACACACATAACTGATAACTAACGATGTAACCAGATTCGATTAATTTTTCACGACTTTGACTTGTTTAAGAATAGTGTTTGGGCTATATGTAAAAAACTAAAAGTAATAATAATTTGTTTAGAGTTTTAATGATATTCATTTATATTAAGTTTTAGCTTAAAGATGCTGGCAGAAAAACAATTTTGATTTCAACTTAAAGATGTTGGAATTGGAAATAAACATGTCCAGATATGCTTAGTAGCTCCAAGGCCCGTCTCACGCACGAGTTAGCTTTAAAAATTATTTAAGACAAAATTATTACTCTTTTTGTTTCAAAATTATTGTCTTCCGACAAAACTATACAGTTTAAGAAAAATGCATTTACTATTGCTTTTTCTTTCTTACCTTTTAGCAGAATGACATTTTTACCCTTAGTTAATTAATTAAAATCTTATTTAAATTTTGTATAAAATAATTTCAAACGAGAGTAATATGATAAACTTGATTACATTTTTCTCTATTTATTTTAGTAACGAACAGTTTAATTGAGACATCTCAAAAAGAAAACGTGGGCTATTAATTTAAGACGAAAGGAGAAACATACTTTTTAAGATATCGTTAAACTTAATATAATGTTAACAATAAAAATAAGTTTATGTGAGTAATCTATACTACATATAAAGCAAAAATGTATCTCTCTCTTCATTTAATATAAAAAATTAAGTAATATAAGTTTTCATGCATATTGTACAAGCTTTAATGCATACAACAAAAAAAAAATATATTACAAACACTCTTTAATGTAAACAAGATACAAACAAAAAAACATATTTTACAACTTTTTAATACACAATTAATACTCTTATTAAAATATCTCATTACTTAAAAATACAAATATTTATGCAATATGTACAATTAAACAATGCATAAACACAAACTTATTGACTGGTCAACACATTTAATATTATTCTTAAAATACCCTTAATCCATTAAACACACTAATTAATGTTATTTTTTAATGAAAAGTACATGTTAATTATATACACACTATACAAACTAACAAGACACACAAAGCTTCATACAATTTTAAATGCTAATATATATAGTTTTAAAAACCGGATCGGACTAACGGGTTCAACCGGGAATATGAGTCGCCATCGGTTCGGCTAGCAAATAAAAGCCGTCTGAAAATGAATTAGAGAGAACCAGCCGAAACCTATAAAAATGATGAACATGGCCTGATCGGGATCATTTACTTTTTGTTTTTTCGGGTTAATCCAGGTTACCCGCCGCCGCATTGTGTGGGTACCCTGCTAGTAATCATAAAAGGGAAAAGATGCATATACATAAGTTTGAAAAATGTAAAAACAAACAAAGACAAGCATAATGTGTCAAGAACCTCTTTGTACACAACATTTGTTGTAGCATTGGTATAGTTAACATCTTTGTCATAACACAATACCTTAAGTCATTTTTTGCTCTTTACTTTTGAAATGACTACATAAAGTTGTCCATGTGAGAAAACCGGGCGTTCCAAATAAAGTCTAGCCTTTAATAAAGTTTGGCGTTGACTTTTGTTTGTTATCATGGCAAAACAAACAAATTAGGAATTGTCTTCTATTAAGTTGAAAAGACATTTTCTTATTGGACAAGGTTATTATCATCCGAATAATAGCACAAACGTCTCTTAATTTTCCTCCCGATATAATCTTTGCCTTGATGTTATTGATTCCCATTCTCAACTCTTGTAACTTGGTTCCATTACACAATCTACCTCTTTGATCAATGTTGCGCAAACACATTATAGGAGTACCAATCTTCAAAGCTAACTTATGATTTGGAATGCCAAACATCCTGATTGTATTTAGAAATTATGTTGAGTACAACGACTCATTCTAGTCGAAATCAAAATCTATATCCGAAACTAATAAACCTTATCTCTACCAGGTAGTTTGGACATCATTCGTGCATTTACTTTATCCACCTCTTCATGGGTAGATGCAAGAATATCTCTATCTTGGAAATACGTTGGATCCCTGTCACACCCCACCAAGGCGGAAATCCGAGGTGTAACATATTAATAAACACCACACAAGATGATAGATAAAACACCATACATGAATTAAGATAAAAGAAAGTTATCCGAATTACAACATTTCTAAGTACGAGTTTAAAGTACAAAGACAACATAGTTATTTTTCTTCCGAACATGGATGACCCAAAATACAACAACTTGGAAGAATGTAGATATCTTGAACATGTCCATATGCAAATGCGCTAAGTTTCCACTTTAAGAATGTCACCTGAAAAGCATGATAAAAACGGTCAACTATCGAAATAGTTGGTGACCTCACAAGATTATGTACACAAAATATAGAATTAGAAAAGAGTAGATGTCCGATAATAGTTTGCCAACTCAATGGAAAATTATCAAAAACAAGTCAAGTATCCAAAACAACTTAACTTTTGTAGGTCCTTATCAACAGGATCTAAATGAGCCTTACACGACTTATAGTCCTTTAGATAAATCCAAAGAAACTATGAGAGACATGAAGGTTTACTCAAGAAAGTTGACATGAAGGTTTACTTCTACTCTTTTGGTTGCTAAGTTATAAACCCTAAAGGCTTTACTGTTCACTGAGTAAC
>BQNB010090381.1:0-27159 GCA_026074375.1 Tanacetum coccineum | reverse complement strand
CGATGATTTGGCGGTGTCGCGCGTGTGATGGATTTTATGGAAAGACTACTTGTGTGTTCCGATCTTTCAAAAACAATGACTTATGTTGTGTTTAAAAACAATGTCTTTTATTTGAAAACATTTGCTTTTCACTATTGTAATAGACGGTGGTTACGATTCTGTGGGACCTAAACGCATTTTAACTCTGAATAATTATGGAACACATGTTTGGTAAAACGTCTTATTTCGGTCGTTTTCTATTATCATGGTGAAGGATGCTATTTAGTAACACCAAATTGTTAATTTCTGCTGCGTAATCTACTGCCCCTCGGGGCGGGTGTTACAGAGTGGTACCAGAGCTTCGGTTTTAGAGAACTAGGTTGTTTTCAAAACTCAGATTATAATCATTTTAGATACCAAAGTGATATCAAGAGTCTAAAGTTATAAAGAACTAGGTCGAGTCTTTTTGAAAAATCTAAACTATAACGCTTCTACACGCACGCCGAGACTCCTCGTTGCCATTGGTTACAAGTAAGGTATATTGTTATGTGTAAGTATGTTTACGTATGTGTTATATGTATAAATAGTTAAGTATGGATAAAATTTATGCATGTGTTGAATGCACGAATTGTTATATGTTGGTACATTAGTGCATGTGTTGTATGCATAGAATGTCATGCGATTATATGATAACTAATACTATATATGTTTGAAATATAATTGAGATATATGCAGATCTAGAATGTCGCGAATCAAAAAATTTATTTGTTGCGCTCTTATGTGAACTTTTATTTTGGTAATAGTGTTCCGATAATAATAAGGAGTGATACGCTATTAAGTAAGTATTGTACGATATTTTCTAAATTATCATGGTGAACGTAATTCTTCCTGATCATGTGGATGATGTACCTGTTGTCGAGCCGAATCAACATGATGATGTTCCTGTTGATCCCGAGCATATCATAGAAGATGAAGACGAAGACCCGAAAGAAGACGAGTTTGAGGAAGAAGAAGATCCTCAAAAAGAAGAAGATGATATGGAAGTCGACATTGAGGAAGATGAGAATGAGACAGAGTTGACATATCCTTATGAAGAGGTGGATCCTCTTAACCCTCTGTCGCTTATTTTCGAGTTTGAACCTGATGATGAGATCGAGGTTGAGAATTTGAATGAGCATGAGGATGAGACTGTTCCTGTTAGTGTTTATGAGGTAGGTGAATCATCTACTACCGCTATTCCTTGAGAGAATGATAATAGTTTACTACCTGGCTTCATGAGGCGGGATATTAACTCTCTTTTTGGTCGAATGGTAAATTTTTCAAGACGATTGTGTAGACACGAGATAGCGCATGCATTGGTCGAGAAGAAAGGAAAAGAAAAGGATAAGTTTTATGGTAAGTTGATCTTGGATTAGGGTAATGAAGTGCGTTCTAGTGTAGAGCAAGGAACGGCTGCAATGGAAAAGCTAGTTGAGAAGCCTGGTAATACTGCAGATAGGGTTGAATTTAAGAAATTGAAGAAGGAACTTGAAGAAGCAAGGTATAGTAACACATTCCTTCGTATGCGGAATGAATGAGTCGAGAGAGATCTCTATTGGACTAGAGTTCGAGCTCATGAGTTCTATCAAGAGATGATTCGTAGAGGATTTGTGTTTGAAGAAAGACCGAATGAAGCTATCAATGTTCCGATTGAAGATGAGAAGAGTCCTTTGTTTGAGCCGCGAGGATCTCCTCGTGATTTGTAGTAGTTTAGTTTCAATTGTAGTTTCTTTTGTTGTGTAATCACTAAACTGAATCCTCAGTTAGTAGATTTAGTGTTATTGGTTGTAACGATTTGTATCATTTCATGAAACAATGTAACTATTTATTAATTCTCTTGTGATGAAAAATGAATGATTATCTTTTGATTACTACTTGATGTTGTGTGCCTATTGTTGTGATTGATTTGTCATTGTATCATGTTATGGAATATCATGTTATGAATGCTTATCAGATTGTTTTCTGTGTGACGTGACATAATCATGCCTCTAAAGTCTGCACCCATGACTCAAGCTGCTATTTGCCAAATGATTAAGGAAAGTGTTGATGCCGCTATTACTGCTGAGCGGGCAAGGCAAACAAATGTCAGGAATAGTTAGAGGTCGAGACACTGTACCTGCTGTTTGTAAGTGCACTTTTGCTGGGTTTATGAAGTGCAATCCTGCTGTCTTCCGTGGTATTGAAGGAGTTGTCGAATTGCGAAGATGGTTTGAGAAAATTGAGAGTGTATTTGAGATCAGTGAATGTGCAGAGGGTAAGAAGGTAAAGTTTGCTGCTGCTACATTAGAAGGACCAGCTTTGACTTGGTGGAAAACTAAGGTTGCAACTATGGGTTTGGAGATTGTGAACCAAATTCCTTGGACTGAGATGAAGCAATTGATGACTGTGGAGTTTTGTCCGATAAAAGAAGTTCAAAGGATGGAGCATGAGATTAGTTGACTTTTGCTAAATCATACTAGTGACCCAATTGACTTTCACTAAATCATACCAGTAGACTTTATAAGTCAAATAATTTAACACATTCATCCATAATAATATGACTAACAACCGAATATATTCATTCCATCAACCAACACAAAACCACATTCAGCCACGTAACCCATTACCTACTAAGAACATCTAGAAAAAAAGCAACTTCCCTAAACATTCACATTGTATAGTAAACATAAAACCTAAAAACAACCTAGCTGATGATGAGAAATTTCAGCAACTTCCTTCGCTTTTCTTCAACCATAGCAATGATTTCTTCAAGCTCATTACATGACCTCAACAACCCTGGGATAATCTGAACGGACCTTTAACACATTGGTGGATCATACCACCTGAGGAAGTTGACACATGTTGGAATATGAAAAGAGTCGAAAAAGGATGTGTAGTTAAACAAACAAAATGATTTGTTTTATAGTTTTCGATCGGATCTAACTTACAAGTGTAGTATAACCATAGAAACGAAGACTTGGATTCCGATTAGTCCATGATGTCCTAATCACAGCTTCCAAACTACACGCACAACGAACGACCATTTTATAATTTTGTGTCTTATACTTTTCAAACGATCATTTATAATACACTAAAACGAGTAAGGGACCAATGGTGCAAGCGCTAAAGGACAAAAAATAGCAACAGTAAAACATCCGTTGGAAAAAAAAATAGTGAGGGACCAACGATGAAATAATAACAAAAATTTTAATTTACTAAACTGCCCATTGTTCAAAAGTCAAACTAACAATCGTTACGTATAACGGGGCTCGAGGGACCAAACGGGTAACAAAAATCGACTTGAGGGATTAACGACATGCACCCCGTTATCTAGGGACTGAATCCGCAATCGGGCCTAACCATAGGGATGAACGGTGTAATTTACCCTATATTTTATTTTGGCAATTAAAAGTCGAGTTGCTATAACTTTATTGTTAGAACAATATTATTCATGTGCGGGTATACGTTTATTTATGTTTACTAGATACTACATATGTATGGTACTCATATTTGTTAAATTAAGTCAGTATTAGTCAAACTCATATCTTGTGTTTCTAGCGTTTTATATAAGTGCAGGGGTTGATATTATCAAGTTGGGAAAGTGTGAAGTTGAAGGTTGCAAGTGTCAAAGTCCAAGCTAGAGGGACTGAAGATGTATGTTGTTGGTCTATAAAAGAAAGAGAGATAGATAGGGTTTTAGATTATATTTCCAGCCTTTGTTAGTCATTGATATATACGTTTAGTGATAATCTTGTTCTTGGTTATCATTTTGATATCATTATTGTATTCTTTATTTGTATAACAGTTGATCAATCTCTTTATTTGATCAACCTGTTTGTGAGTTTGAGAGATCTTGTAGTAAGATAGTAGCATCTATTATTGGGGACTACTTTTGATTTGTATGTAGGTTGCACCCAGTTGAGGACAATCATCTATTAGGTTTTTATAATAAAAGAATAAATAGGGAGGTTGGTTGAGTTCAATTAGTATTATTTGATTGTTTTGATATCATTTTTACATGGTATCAGAACATAGGCGTTGAATCTTGATCGATCTTGGAATATTATGGTTTATGATTTTGTGAGTAAATTGGGGATTCTTGGTTAATTGATCGATTTAGGTGATTGGGGTTGTAATTTTAACGATTAAGTTGAAATTTGTCTGTTTGGGTTCTTCGATCTGGTGGTTTGTGGGATTCTTCGATTAGGGTTTTCAAAACCCTAATTTATGCTTTTAAGGGGTTTTTAATTCCTTGTGGTTGCTCATTGATTCTGGGTTATTCTTTATCTTCTTGACTAAGTGAATCAAGAAGAGGGGGGATCTTGGTCTTCCGCTGCTGAATTGCTGAAATTGCTATGTAACACATCTCTTTCTTATCTCTTTGTTATTTATTTGTTTACTTGTTCTTCTTTCTTATTGACTAAGTGAATCAAGAAGAAAGGAGGGGGGGGGGGTTGGTGTAAATCAACCCTTGACCTACCACCTCTAAGTGGCAAGGTAGCCTGGGAACTTACTTCTTCCCTTATCTCTTATTTGTGAATTGATTGTGTTCATTCTGTTTTCTTATTTGATCTTGTTTGCCTATCTATCTGTTTTTCTGTTTGTTTGTAATTGTTTGATTTTGTTTCTTGTTTGTTATTATGGCTATTGGTGATCCATCTGGTTCTGGTTATGCTGATTTGATTAATAATCTTGATGATGGAAGTCCTTTGCATATGAATTCTAACGATTCAACTAGTACCTCCTTGATTCCTTTTAAATTGATTAGAACTAAAAATTATCGAATTTGGTCTAGTGCTATGAAACTGGCTTTACAGGCTAGAAATAAATTTGCCTTTGTTAATGGATCTTATGTTAAGTCTACTTATGTATCTTATAATGTCTTATCTGCCCAATGGGATAGATGTAATGTTGTTGTTCTTACTTGGATAATGAATTCTGTGTCTGGTGATGTTTATATGGGTTTGGTTTACTCTGTTGATGCTGATGCTGTTTGGAAAGGTCTTGAAAGTACATATGATAAGGTTAATGGTTCTAATATCTTTATTCTGTTGCAAAAAATTAGTAGCATTAAGAAAAGGTGGTAGTTCTGTGGCTGATTATTATCATAGATTAAACATCCTATGGAGGGAGTTTGATGCTTTAACCAAACTGCCTACGTGTGTTTGTGATGCTAATAAGGAATTAGATTCTCATAACAAACTTATGAAGTTAATGCAATTTCTTATGGGTTTGGATGAATGTTATTTGTCTGTCAGAAGCAATCTTTTAACTAGGGACCCACTCCATGAAGTTAAAGATGCTTACACCATTGTGTCAAGGAGAAATCCCATAGAGGTGTTCCTGATTCTTCTAGTGTAACTGAGTCTAAACTGAATGCCACTTCTTTTGCTGCTAAAAGTTCTAATAATTTTAAAAGAGGTAATAACAATGGTAATAACAATAATAGTTACACAAGAAATAATACCAATGCAAAAGGGAACCAACTAGTGTATTTCAACGAAACCGGCAAACAGTAACTAAATCCGAATTTTGATATGCTAAATCTTGAGAGATCATGTGTAATCTTGCAAGACCACCCTAAGATATGCTGCATTTGATGATGTCAACAATGATTTAGAAGAATTTACACAATTTTACTCATAATTCAAAGTATTACTAAAAATGGAAATGTAAGGTTATGTGTTAGTTAAAGTAGTTTACTTTCAGCATGATTATATTTGTTATCAACAAAACATAGTAAGATCGTTAAATAGAAATAAACATTTTTATCGGTTTATTTGTATTAACAATCCCCCCCTTTTTGTTGATGACAAAATATAAATTTATTGGAAGTAAACTAGTGAACATGGAAAAGATGATTATGTTAAGTTCCATTTTACTTCCCTTTTCTCCCCCTTTTTGTCGAAACAAAAAGATTGAAGAGATAGTTCTCAGTTAGAAGAGGAAGAGAGGTAAAAGTAAGATCGATTTGAATTGATGGTATGTAATGTCTTCCCTTCCCCTCCCTTTTTTTGTTTTTTTGAAGAGAGCATGGCATGTCATGTTTTTGATTGTCTTGTATCAAATGCAAAATTGTTTTGAGTTGGTCTGACCCGAGATCAAAACTCCCCCTTCTTGGGGGTATCCCCTTTTTAACATAAGGAAATCATAAGTGCGATGTAATGCTATAAAAAAATGAGTTAGTTATGATGATATGAGCTCCCCTTGCTTTAGGATTACATACACAACAAATATTAGAAGCTAAAACATAAAGAGTACTTCTATAGAACCGGCACGGACGGTTCTGTTCCACGGATAGAACCGACTTTGATAGCCGAAGGAATCGGCTGCTGCAAAAAGGTCAAAGATTTTGACTTTCTACAAAACAATCATGATTAGTCTAAACAAGGGATATTATGCAGGGAACTAAAAAAATAGAACAATTTTCTAGAATCATAATATTGCAATTATTCATCAAAAACATAAATTAAGAGTACAAGAGTTTCTTAATTAGTGTTACATATTTTTTATTCTACTCCTAATTCCCTAGTCTAGTAGGAGTGAGTAAGAACGTTAAGACGATCTAGGATGTGATTGAAAATGAAGCGCATTTCATCACGTAGGTTTTCAACAATGACTTGAATTCGTTGATAATGATCACAAAACATCTCATGAGTGAGTAAAGGAAAAGGATTGTTGGGTCCTAATGGTGGAAGTGGTGGGAGTGTCGAAGATAAAGTAAGAGGTGGATGTGGTAGTGTTGGAGGTAATGGCGGGAGTGAAGGTTCCATGGCTAGAAGGGGTAGAGGTTCATTAGCTAAACGCTCAATGGATTCAAAGGAGGGTCTAGGTGGAGGAGGGTTTGTGGTTCTAGGGGGAAAATCTTCTAGAGAATCAAAGAAGGCTTGAGGTGGGAAGAGTTAAGAACAAGAGTTTGATGGGGTCCAAGCTTATGGTTAGTGGTGAAGAGTGTTTGGAGGGTTGAGTTGGTGCCGGTGGCGGAGAGGTCAAAGGTGGTGGGATTGACTTTGAAGTAAGCAAGAGTTTGCTTGGTGAGATTCCCAAAGTTTCAATTGCTGAAGGTGGTGGAGAACCATTGGAGACGATGGAGGAGCCGTTTGGTAATCGGTTGGGGTGATACAGCTTGGTATGGAGGTGATAATGGACGAGGATTGCTAAAGCAACAAGGTCGGACGCTCATCCTAGCGGTACACTTAAGGTTAATAGCAGGTTTCTTTTCTTTTTTTGACTTAGGCATTGCTTATTTGGATAGTTATATGAAAGTAAATGGTGTTTGGCACAATCTATTTTATAGTGTAATGATTTGAATGAAAGAATGTTTTACTTGATATCTTGGTTAAAATCTAATCATTAGATATGCCTAAAGTCAACTCCTATACTCTAAGATCTAATAGAGAAGATTTGGTGGGAATTGGTTGAGGTAAGAGCTTAAATTTGAATTTGGAACTGTTGCATAGTGTTGCCGGTTCTGCCGATTCCTTTTGTAGAAGAGAACCGGCTTTGTTTTTGAACAGAATCGGCAACTGCAGTAGTTGCAGAAAGATTAATTTTTCTAGTGTATGCCTATATGAGACGATGTTGGAGATGCGTTTATCTTGACTCTAAAGAAAATAAAAAGTAGTTATATATGAGATAACCCAAAGGCTCCATGATTTTGATGTAGCTCTAATTTAAACGTGTTTGAAATGACATATTGATCATGTGTTCCTTTATGGATGTTCAAGAGGCATATGAAATGCAAATACGAAAACATTTTTATTTTTTATTAAACAATGCTAAAATTTATGTGTGTCCTATTTGTGAGAAAATTTTATTGAAAGTTGCTTTTTGGTTTTTAGGAAGTTGAAATAAAATGCATACATATAGTAGATGCATACATATAGTAAGTTTTGGACAAGTCCTGAAAGTTTTGTTTTTGAAAATAGATCCTAGACTGAAAGAGAGAGAGAGAGAGAGAGAGAGAGAGAGGGAGAGGGAGAGAGAGAGAATATACTTACCTTTAAGAATTTTAGGTGATGGGTTCCATGAGACCAAGACCTAGTCTAAGAAGGTTAAAAGGTTCTCCTTTGAGAGGTTTAGTTAGAATATCGGCAATGTTATCGTCAGAGGAGACTTTCTCAATTGAGATGTTTCCCTTTTGGACATTGTCGAGAAGGAAGTGATGACGGATTTCAATGTGTTTGGTACGAGAATGGAGAACATGATTTTTGCTTAGATCGATGGCTCCTTTATTGTCACAAAGGACGAGTATATCATCTAGGATTATATTATAGTCAACTAAGGCTTGTTTCATCCACAAGGCTTGTTGGCATGCTTTTCTGGCGCAGACATATTCGGCTTTGGTGGTGGAGATGGCTAGGGCGATTTGCTTTGTGGAGAACCACGACGTGAGGCAACATCTCATGAACGTGCACACATCGCTTGTGCTTTTGCGACCGACATAGTCTCCTGCATGATCAGAGTCGGCGTAAACAATGGTTTCTACCCCCGTTCCTTTGGGATACCAAAATTTTAAGTAAGTTGTTCCCTTAATGTATTTAAAGATTCTTTTTACCGCTTCTAGATGAGAGGTTTTGGGAACTTCTTGAAAACGGGCGCACAGATAAACACTAAACATGATATCAGACCGACTAGTCGTTAGGTAGAGAAGACTACCAATCATGCCCCAATACTTTGTGTTGTCAACGGATTCCCCGTCTTCGTCCCGGGTGAGTTTGGTTTCAGATGACATAGGAGTTTTGATTGGTTTAGAGTCTTCCAGGCAAAAAATTTTGAGCATTTCCTTGATATATTTGGATTGGTTGAAAAAGATGTCACCCTCTAGTTGTTTAATTTGTAAACCAAGGAAGAAGTTCAATTCACCCATCATGCTCATTTCAAACTCGTCGTGCATGATTTTTGAAAAATTATCACATAGGTCTTGATAAATTGATCCGAAGATGATGTCGTCCACGTAGATTTGGACGATGATGATATGTGAATCTTTTTTATTGGTAAATAGAGTGTTATCTAGCAAGCCCATGGAGTATGAGTGGTCAAGAAGAAAGGCCTTGAGTCTATCGTACTAAGCTTTGGGTTCTTGTTTAAGACCGTAAAGAGCCTTTTTGAGTTTAAAGACATGATTGGGTTTATTAAAATCGACAAAGCCGGGAGGTTGAGCAACATAGACTTCTTAATTTATAAAACCGTTTAGGAAAACACTTTTGACGTCCATTTGAAAGAGTTTAAAGTCATGTGCACAAGCATAAGCAAGGAGGATTCTTATATATTCTAATCTTGCTACGGGAGCATAGGTTTCCTCAAAATCTATTCCTTCTTGTTGGTCCTTGTGCAACGAGTCTAGCTTTGTTTCTAGATACGACACCATTTTCATCTAATTTATTTTTAAAGACCCATGTAGTACCTATTATGGTTTGGTTATCGGGTGGAGGAACAAGAATCCAAACATCATTTGTTTTGAATTGATTTAATTCTTCTTGCATAGCCATAGTCCAACTTTCGTCTTGTATGGCTTCTTTGATATTTTTGGGTTCTATAGATGACACGAAGCAAAAGAAATTACTTTGGTTTTGAACTTGTGATCTTAAGGTACTTTCGTTTAATTTACCTATGACTGAATCTATGAGATGGTCTTTGGTTTCCTTGATGTTAACAATTTCTTTGTTTAATGGTTCATTTTTCTTGATTTCTAAGTCTTTTTCTTGGTTTTCTATGATTTCATATTCAAGTATATCATCATCTACTAAGGGTGATGACTTAGGAGGTGGACTTTCGTCGAATCTCACATTTAGAGATTCCTCGACCCTCATAGTTTCTTTATTAAAAATTATATATGTTTTACTATTAGGCGAGTAACCAAGAAATATGCCTTCGGTAGACTTGGGGTCAATTTTGGTGAGATAGTCCTTGGTATTAAGAATGAAACATTTGCTACCGAAAACTTTAAAATATTCTAAGAAAGGCTTTTTACCTTTAAAAAGGTCATAAGGAGTTTTTCCTAGGAAAGGTCTAACAAAGATCCTATTCAAGATATAGGTGAGGTGTCGACGGCATCACACCAAAACTTTTGAGGGATTGATTGTCCATTAAGCATGGTTCTACTCATTTCTTGTAAAGTATGATTTTTACGTTCAACTACCCCATTTGATTGTGGAGTATGAGGAGCCAAAAAGTTGTGAGTGATACCATTAGCATCATAAAAGGCTCTAAATTGTACTTCATTATCAAATTCCCGACCATGATCCGTACGGATTGATATAATAGGACTACCTTTTTGTACTTGAATCTTTTTACTCAAAATTTGAAAGTGGTCAAAAGCTTCATTTTTATGTTTTAAAAATCTTGTCCAAGTGTATCTTGAGTAATCATTGACAATGACCAAAGTGTATAAGTTACCTCTGTAACTTTGGACGGCCGATGGACCAAACAAGTCCATATGAAGAAGTTCTAGACACTTAGTTGTTGAAACCATATTTTTAGCCTTATGGCTTGCGTGTACTTGTCTTCTAATATTGCAAACATCACAAAAATGACTTTCAAATTTTAGTTTAGGCAAGTTTCTAACAAGCTCTTTAGATGATAACGATTGAATAAGTCGCATATTGGTGTGACCCAATCTTCGATGCCATAAGGTCGAAGTATCATCTATCGATGTTAGACAAAGACTATCTTTAGAGGAGTTTCCCATTTTCATTATATAAAGACCATTTTTCCTAATCCCTCTTCCTATGGTAATGCCGTCTTTAAGTATTTCACTACCGGTTTCACTAAATAGTACTTTGCATTTTTTATCACATATTTGTCCTATACTAAGTAAGTTAAAGCTAAGATTTTCTACATGGCTAACATCATGAATAGTAAGAGAGTTATGAGTGATTGTACCTTTACTGATGATCTTGCTTTTAGTGTTACTTCTAAACACTACATTACCTCCGTCTATAGGCTTGTAAGATGAGAAGAGATCTTTGTTTCCCGTCATATGTCTTGAACATCCACTATCCTTGATCCATTCATCCGGTTCTAGCTTGACTTTTAGTCAAACCTAGAATTACATAACAACTCAAGCATTTGGTCCCCAATATATCATGGGTCCATTAGCGTTATACATACCATTTGGTTAGTTCATATATGGATATGGAGTACAAGGATCCCATTGGTTAAAGTTTGGGGGTTGAACCTGGTATCCTTGTTGAGTTGAATAGTTCCAACCAACTTGGTGATAGTCGCTTTTAGGAATAGTGAGTTGGTTTTCCTATGAGCCATTTTAAGGT
This sequence comes from Tanacetum coccineum, assembly GCA_026074375.1. Lineage (NCBI taxonomy): Eukaryota > Viridiplantae > Streptophyta > Magnoliopsida > Asterales > Asteraceae > Tanacetum > Tanacetum coccineum. Next base: position 15,889 of record BQNB010090381.1, on the reverse strand, counting down.
GCGTTTGGATTCTACTCCTTCCAAGTCCTTGACCAATTTTAAGGACTGGTGCTTGTTTTACATTCTTTACAGAAGTGTTTGACAATGGTTTTCTAGTTATTTGTACAAAACTATTTTTCTTTATTATGTTTGGCTCCAATGTTTCACTATTGTCTGTAGAGAGTCAGTTTTGTTCGACTAAACTAGTCGGTTCTCTTGCAGAGGGAACTGGCAATGCTGGTTCTACAGTAGTCGTTTTTTCGTCCCTAGGGCTCAACTTTTTGGTTTTACCATTGCTAGTAGAAGCTATATCCTCTGTGTATCCTATTCTATGTTTATCTTTTCGTGGTTTTTGCATTTCAAGCATTTCATGCAAAGAGGAACCAATACTTTTAAAACTAGCTAGTTTTAAGGTTGGTGAGCTAACTTTAGATTCAAGGTTGATACATGATTCACATTCTAGGATAATTTCTTTTTTTCTTTCTAGTCGTTCTATTTTTGTTTTAAGTTCACAGACCTCTTTTTTTAGTACTTCATTTTTTGCCTTTAGGTGTTTGTTTTTGTTGATAATCTTAAGATTAATTTTGCATAGTTTATCATACTCATTTTGCCATAATTCATGATCTAGAGATGAACTACTATAGTAAAGAGTGTCGGATAATACCTCATTAGTGTTGTGTGCCATGAGACAAACTTCCTTCTTCTTGGTGTCTTCTTCACTATCGCTCTAACATCCGACACCGAATGCCTTTGATCATTGAAGGAGTGTTTGGGACAATCACTTATGAAGTGATTTGGATCACCACATTTGAAACACCTTTGGTCTTCTTTCTCCTTCTTGTCTTCCTTTACTTTTCGGAAGTTCTTTTTGTCGTCATGAGGTTGACGAACAAACTTGCCTCTTCTTCTAAAGAACTTTTTGAAATCTCTTACCGCCATGGTATATTCTTCATCTTCACTATCCGAAGAGGATGCCTCTTATTCACTTAGGACTTTTCTTGCTTTGAGAGCAAGTGATTTGTACTTTTCTTTCTTGTTCTTAGAGATCTCTGAGTCCTTTTCAAGTACTACCTCATAGACTTTTAGGTTGCCGATAAGCTCGTCTAGAACCTTTGGACGCCATTTAGTGGGTAGAGTCCTCAAGAATTTCCTAACGTGATTACGACTTGAAAAAGATTCATCAAGTGCTTTTATTAATGTAATAATAGTATTAAATCTAGCAAAAGCACAATCAATAGTCTCATCATCGGAAATAGAGAATTCTTCATATTTTTGAACAAACAAGTCTATTTTGTTATCTTTAACTTGTTTATTTCCTTGATGAGTAATAATCAATTAGTTCCAAACATCTTTAGCCGTATTACACATGAAAATTCTTTCATATTCTTTTTTCGGTAAAGCATTGTATAAAACCATTTTTGCTTTATCATTTTTGGAAATCATTTTCTTATGACTTTCTTCATATTTTTCATAAGGAATGATTTTAACCTTACCATCTTTTTGAATGGTAGGTTTATAGTTACCATGAACTATAATATGCCAACGATCAATATCTTTAGACTTCACAAAAGTTTTAAAACGATTTTTCCAATAAATAAAGTAATTAGCCTCAAAGAGCGGTGGTCGTTGCATAGATTGACATTCTTTGTAGTTTTCTGAATCCATTATCGTTTAAAGATTTAAAATACAATATATTTTAAAACTTTGGTAACCTAGATCTTGATACCAATTGTGAAAAACTAGAAGGGGGGGGGGTTTGAATAGTTTTCTTGTTTTAAGAATTACTTTCCAAAAATTTATTGTGATCTTATGTGAAGTTTGCACAATATTGATGTTTGGATTGAAAGTAAATGTAATGCAAAAAAGTAAAGAGTTGGAAAGAAAGAACCAAGATGCAAGCGTTTATAATGGTTCGACTACAAGGACACCTTCCTTGCCCTACTCCACTCCCCGAGTCACATACTCGAGATTTAGTAAACACTAGTCACCAAACTCCTTTCAACCGGCAGAGAAGCCTCACAACATTGCTTACACCTTTTAACTGTACAAAGCTAAATACCGGATACTTCACAAGGTAGAATCACACCAATATAACTACTCTTGGTTTACAAAGATGATGAATACAACTATAACTACTATATGATGTACAAGAATCAGAAGTATGATTTTGACAATGCAATAGAGATGCGATACAAGATACTTGGAGCTTGATCGTCTCAAAAGGGGTGTTTGGCAATTTCTTCCTTGAAAAGAATTACCTACAAATGCTAAGAGAAACTAAGCAAGAACTGATAAGAGAAGAATGATCAGTAGATTAGAGAGTTTTGAGTTAGAAAGGGATGAGTAAAACATGAGAAATGGCTTGGTATTTATAGCCAAAAAACCTATATTGTAGCCCGGTTCTGCCGGTTCTATTGCAGAAGTGAATCGACCAGTGTATTTCAAGGGAACCGACAAACAGTAACTAAATCCGAATTTTGATATGCTAAATCTTGAGAGATCATGTGTAATCTTGCAAGACCCCCCTAAGATATGATGCATTTGATGATTTCAACAATGATGTAGAAGAATTTACACAATTTTACCTTCAAAGTATTACTAAAAATGGAAAAGTAAGGTTATGTGTTAGTTAAAGTAGTTTACTTTCAACATGATTATATTTGTTATCAACAAAACATAGTAAGATCGTTAAATAGAGATAAACGTTTTTATCGGTTTATTTGTATTAACAAACACAAAGAATCTCAATCTTGTCATAATTTGTCGTTAATTTAATCGAGAGTATTCTACAATATGTTTTAGAAAGAAACATCACATGACCGCTAACTTGTTTATAAGTTTTGAACAATGAGTTTTGTAGTGTTTTTCTTTCATAATGATTTAATTAGTAAAGGGCATTATTTGACATGTTAGCAATATATTTTAACATGTCTTGTGACTACTTGATTGTTAAAACTAGTTGTCATGTCCAAAGGAAGGCTACTGGTTAAAACAGTTAAGTGAATGAACGGTCATACTTATGACTACCTAATTGTCAAAGTTAGTGTTGGCCCAAAGGAAAGCACTTAATTAAAACAATTATGTGAATTAAAGTCATATTAAGTCACGTGTTCGTGTTTTACTTCTATCTCACATGTATGATAATATATGTTTCAATTCTAAAGCAGTGATAACTATAATTGCATCTAAATTTATATGTAATTATGCTATAGTCTATCTTTATTTTGAGTTTGTGACATTAGTTTGGTCACATTATAACTCATAAATAAATAAAACTAATTTAAACATTTATGTGCGGAGGAAAGAAATAGTTTTCTTGATTAGAATTAACAAGAGTGTATTCTTCCATAATGTTTAATTGAATAGAGTATAAATGTTTTCATTATTTTGTTTACATGTGTTATGACTACTTAATTGTTAAGGTTGGTTGTAGGCCCAAAATATGCAATTAATCAAAACACTTAAGTGAATGAAAGTTGTAATAATTTACGTTTTGATGAGTTTAGGTTATGGTTAAGCCTAAAGGATGACCATAATCTTAATCATTAAGTGGTATTTGCAAATTATATACTTAGTTAACTAATATTTATGCCCAAAGGTGATTATTTGTTCATATAATTTTTGCAGTGATTTAATATAGATGTTAATTAATTGTGTTAAGGAACCGAGAGAGTTGTTAGGAAAATGATAACTAATAACCCTAATATTATACAAAATTCTACGACTACGCAGTGAATTAAACAAACATATATTAACTATAATAACTAATAAAACTTAAACGAAAACGAACCTCAGAAAACCAAGCTAGTGAAGAAACGAGAGCTTTTTGAGAATACGCATGTGTATTAAACCATGCGAAACCAAAACCTTTCGAGTTGCTAAAATAAACAACCTCTAAGTGTATCCACACTACACATTAACCAATATCACCCGAATGCTAGTTCCACGAACCAACGCTCAAGAATACTACAGGTAGTCGAACTCAAAACTCCTTTCCCATAGGGGAGTTTGTTTCATCGACGACCAAAGAGAAGAGAGAAGAAGGGATGATCATAATAAGCTAGGGGATCCTCTATTTACACAAGATATAGAGCCCTCAAGTTTACCTATCCCACCAATGTGGGATAATATGGTTCTCTTCTCTTTTAGCCTAGGCCGGTCGAACCAACACCAAGCATACCCTTGGTATAGACGTTTAGACTTTTCTAATATTTATGTATAATTACATCTAATTACACATTAATTAAAAAGCCTTATAGTTAATAATTCATAAACGAACTAATTAACGATCGTTAGTATTCTATCGTTGGAATATTAATATATATAATAAATATACATTTATATTATTATACACTAATCGAGTAATACATGTATAATAAATATAAAATTTATATATTATTATACATATACTAACAGAGTGATATCTAAGTGTATACGTGTGTGACCCCCGTAGGCTCACGTATTCCCAGCCATATAAATATACATGTGACATGAACATATCCCAGCAGCTCCCACTTGCGAATGTCATGGTCATAGAATATAACATACTAACATTGACGAATAGTCTAGCAACATCATCAATGCTTCAAAAAATACCAGAGTACAGTTTCAGTAAATATCTCAGCCATCTATGGTTTAAGTTAGCCCTATCCTTTTGTTTCAGATACAATGTTAAATATGGATATGGATCGAAAGTCATTTCATAGTATAACAATTTTGTTTCTCACATCTGTATTGATCTAGATTACCAAATGTAAAAAGAATCATCTTAACTACACTTTGGGTGTGGTCACACAAACATCTGATCAACCTAACGAGGGGCCCAATAAGTATCTAACTTCCAAACATCCGATCAACCCCACGTGGAGGAACAAAGTCTGTTTTGACTATAAGTGTCCGTCATGTATTTCAAAAACATTTCTGAAAGTAGTCCTTATAACTACCTTTTGACAGTATAGCGGTAGACTAGAATCAAGAAATACTATCCATACATGCAAAACCTGCTTGCATCTCAAGTCTGAGGATAAACATAAATTTCACCATGTGTGTAATGCACCCAATGACGCCGATCCATAAAGTGATTAACATAGGTGGGGTATCCAATATTCAACCTCATTGAATAACATGTGAAGTAGGAAGAATCATCTTTACATATTCTCTATACTATAACCAAACACTCACATTTGTATTATCTTAACAATATTTACATATTGTTAACTGACAATAGACATAGTTTAGAATAAATAAATTTATTCAAGGATTTAAACATGCAAATATAGAACACAGTAGTATAAATGAAAATGATCATACCACGTATGTCAATTCACTGTTTAATACAACTGCTTACAGTTCCATTATCCAAATACCAAATAAGATCAATGCATGACGATCCTAGTTAAATGTCTTATCTACAACAATCACAATTAGTGATAAGGCATAGGATCCATGAACAAATCAACTAGGTCATGATTTTGTAGGACTTTGAGAATACTTATGTCAAAAAATTCACGAATAATGAAGTTCTTTGAATAATATGATGATTGTTATTTTGTAAGTGTGCACTCACTTATTACTTATATGAGTCTAGTCACATTACTTTCCAGAAGATGTATGACATATGCCAAACATCCTAATGGAGACAGTCATCTCAACAATCTTCCAGACTGTAAAGCATTCTTATTCTTTTAGCGTATTTTTGCAACTATGCTTTTAAACTAAAAACATGTGTAGCCAGCAACGTTGTCATTCATGATGAAAAACTTGCTTCGATTAAGATTGAGTATCATCTCAATTAAAACAAGCACTAGTGTATACAACAACACTATGCTAAACCACCGTAAATTTTGAACAATTCTTTGATCATGTTTGGATATCACATAAACCCAAGGTTTGTTGATCATAATGATCTTACTATGTTTACCACAATGTATATCCATAGTATCTTCATTATTAATTCTAGGAATGAATTCCTAATTTAAACATTAATCAGAATGTCCCATCTAATATCTTTCAATTAGATTCCAATGTTGTCAAATCATCTTACACGCATGCAAATGATACAACTAATCACATATACAATAAGATGTACATAATGAATCCTTTAGTGAGACTTAAGGTTTTCATTCATGTGTTTAATCTCACCAAGTGAGATAAATCATTCAAGTTTCACTCAATGATATTTCATATTGCATTCAGACTTAATTCACCACATATGTATCAAACATATTATTCCAAAGTTGCATGTTTCATTTCTTAAAATTCTTACAAGAAACTTTATTTTAATCTAAGGGATAAAATCTTACTTAGATAAATAAGTTGTTTCTAATATGTTCAACAAGATAACTGATTTTAGAAAAGTAAAAACAAATTTACTCCCACTAGCTTTCAGAAATACTCATGAGATATCTTATTTATAATTAAAAATCAAATCCAACAAGTGATTTATTTAACAATTTAAACTTAAGATTATGCTCATTAGATGCGTGCCTTTAATCCATACTTGGATTCTAGCATTTTTTATGCTTTCTAAAGATTATATTGGATTCATAAAATCTTATTTGATTACATATCGTCCTCGCAAGGTAATCAATCAAAAAGAGTTCTTGAAATCCAATTTGTCATTTTTTTAAGAAAACAAGTATTACAATCAAATCATCTTTATATATTTAAAGTTCGTAAATGAGGAAGTTTTAATCATAGTCAATTACTTGATTACGAGTAAACGCTTATGTCATTTGACGTGCAATAAATATCTATACAAAATATTGTCCTTATGAGTCTTCTCTAAAAGAAACTCATTCACACCTCATCATCAATCAAATAGATTAAAGATAAAACACATTCCAAGAATATGGTTATCTCCTTAATAGACAACATCTTTTCATTCATAGTCTTTGAGTCATTCATTAGATCCAAGATCTTATGCATATCTTAAAGTTAGCAGGTTCATCATGATCGTCTAACTCATAATCCTCACCATTGATATAAAACAATATCATGAGGTATCTTTGTGGATCTATGAATGTGAGTAACATCATTCTAAGGTTTAACATTTTCATGTTTAGCCTAAGTATTATGACATTCGCTAGTGCGTTTTAGAAGATTTTTGTATCTTCTTCTTGAATTAAATCAAGACCTACAATACTCCCACTCACTTTTAGCAAAGTGAGACTCCCACTCGCTTCTTGTATATTTGAGCCATTTCTCAAGTATCTCAGCATGACGAGCAACAGAAACTTTGTTCTCCTGTGGGTTGTAGAAATGGTATCCCATCGTTTCCTTTTGGGTATCCAACAAAATACACTTAATAGTTCTAGGCATTTGTCAATAATAATCTCCAAGAGATTTTTACCAAATTTAGAACTTCAATCAAGACACAATGAGTTTCATCTCATTTTATTACTAGAATAATGTCTTAATTAACCTTCTAGGTTGGAGTCTTATTGGGTATATCCATGACATACTCAAATATCTAACCTTGATCTTTTTAGGAGTTAAATAAGTTAAGGTCATCATAAATCAAAACAATATATAGTTTGATTACCCTCGTTGGACATACCATAAAATTATGGTATTCCAATAAGATTGATCTTATACTTTATGGCTTTTACTATTTTACCAACTTTAGTTAAAACGTAATGGTATCAATAGTATTACTAAGCCAATTGCATCCTCTTATAAGTCTTTGATCAAGTCAACGACTTAATGTGTATGTACTAACAAGTAGACATAAACATCCAATACATTACTATTTGTTATAAGTCTTTGACCAAGTCAATGACTTCATGTACATGTCTTAACATGAAGACATAACAAGTTAACCTTTTACTTTACGTTACAAGTCTTTTCACAAGTAAAGGACTTAATGTACATGTCTTTGATATGAAGACATAACAATTATTAAACTAAAGTAAATCAATAGTAATTTCAAGTTAATTTCAAAGTTCATGTTTATGATTTCCAAGAAAACATAATCATGTAGCTTACCTTTTTATCTTGACATATTCTCTTAATAGGGCTACATACATTAAATGTGTAGGAGTCCTAGTAGAGTAATAGTTTTCTTACTTTGCAGTCAAGAAACCATTAGTCATATTGTTCTAAGTTGTTCCTTGCACACAATAAAGATTTCTCCCACTTGTGCAGGGTACAACTTCTTTGCATAAAACAACACCACACTAGTTAGTTTGTTTGTATCGACAATATGGCAGTGTCAAGCTCATAGCTAGTGTATATAGAACTCCATCTATTAATAAGGAATCGTGCATAACTATCAAAGATAACATTAAACGGAAGCGACATCTCAAAGGCAACAAGTTATCAAAGATAATATACGGTGATTCTTACTAAATGAAGATGTTTCACACTTGGAAAGTAATTTATTATTTCAAGCCAAGCCAGAAATAAAGTATGTCATTATTTAACGTTCTGTTTCTCGTATATGTTAACTTATCAAGATTATCGAAAATCAATGAGGGGACTTATCTACTGAGTTTTCGGATTTATGTCCATACAAATCATCTGATTAATTCTACGATGGGCCTAGTGGCATCTTCTTCAATATTGAAGGAACAATTCGTTATTGACTACAAGTGTCAAGTCCTCATGTTTCAAATTCACTTCTGAAATAGCCCTTTTAGTTATCCTTTTTCAGGTAACTTAAACTTGATCAAGAAGGATTATCCACATTGCAAGACCTACTTGATCTCAGTCTAAGGATTTTGTTAAAAAATTTATAATCACTTACAAGATATTACTTAATGACGACGATCCATAAAGTAGAAATTCTTGTGGTTGTGGAACATCCAATATTCAAATTATGAATTCATGTGGGTTTGGTGGGACACATCTTTAATATCTGTAATATCACCATGTCACTCAGATTGTTCTTAAGTTTAACAATATTTCATATTGTTAATTGACTACGGAATAATTTAGTATAATAACTATTATTAATTTATGGATTTAAACATGCAAATATAGAAACACAATTTAAGTTAAAAATAAAAACTACCAGGTATCATTCTAATAAAAATAAATTGTATCAAGCATCCCTTATCCAAATACTAAAAACAGGATTACTGAAATACTTAACTAAACGAAAAAAAGTCCCATGCTCCTAGCATGTTAAGTAAGCTTTCCTTTAGATAAAAAAGCCTTCGGTAAAAGGATAAGCCAGATTTTGTCAATCTGTGGTGAACTTTAAGGAATCTTATTTCGCCTAGTGCAATACTCTCGCGAACATAATGATATCTCCTATGGTAGTGTCTGGCGCCTTTCTGAACTCCCGGTTCGTTAGCCAAAATGAAGTGCGGGCTGAACTTACGCAAAAACTTCTAATAGGTCGTTTATTTTGGTTGTTACTTTTTACCAAGCCCTGAAATAAAAATATTCCTAATCCAAACAGCTTCCATCGCAGCTTCTAAAGCAGCTATGTATTCAGCTTCTGTAGCAGACATTGCAGTAGTACTTTGCTTGGAGCTTTTCCAGTCTACTGCGCCTCCATTCAAAATGAAGACATATCCTGTCTGAGATTTTGTATCATCTCTATCAGTCTCAAATCCAGCATCGCAATAGCAATCAACTCAAAGTTCAACTTCTGATTTCCACCATAAACCAAGAAACATTTCGTTAAGTATTTCTTAATACTAAGATATTTTTCCAGCTAGTCCAGTGAAGTTCATAGGATTCTAGTTAAAACGGCTTGTTATGTTTTGCGCGTATGTATCATAAAAGTCAAGTGCATTTACAACTACATAATGGAACCCACAGCCAAAGCTTAAGGTACATTTTGCATACGCTTCACCTCTTTAGGTGTTGAAGCACCTTGTGTTTTGTTCAAGTCAAGTCTTTCTTGCATGGGGATATGACCACGTTTGGAATTATCCATTTTATATCTCTTTAAGATCTTATCCATGTAAGCATTTTGACCAAGTCCAATCAATCGCTTTGACCTATCTCTGTAGATTTTGATTCCAAGAATAAATGCTGCTTCCCCTAAATCTTTCATAGCAAAACACTTTCCAAGATAATCTTTTACACTTTGTAAACTTGGAATGTGATTTCCCATGATGATTATGTCATCAACATACAAGATGAGGAATGTAACATTACTCCCACTAGCCTTTTGATATACACATGGCTCATCAAGATTTTGATCAAAACCAAACCTTTTGATTTCCTCATCAAATCTTTTATTCCAACTCCTTGATGCCTGCTTAAGTCCATAAATGAATCTTTGTAGCTTGCATACTTTTCTGGGATGTTTAGAATCAACAAAACCTTCAGGTTGTACCATATAGATGTCTTCATCAAGATAACCATCTGTTTTGACATCCATTTGCCATATCTCATAATCATAGAACACCACTATAGATATGAGAATTCTAATAGCTCTAATGTCAGCTACAGGTGAGAACATTTCTTCATAATCAACCATATAGGTTTGAGTATAACCCTTTGCCACAAGATGAGCTTTATAGATGTGTACATTGTCATCCATGTCAGTCTTTTTCTTAAAAATCCACTTGCTCCCAACGATTTTACAATTAGGAGAAAGATCGACCAAGACCCATACCATATTGTCTATCATGGATTGTATTTCTGCATTCATAGCATCGACCCACTTTTTAGATTCAGGATCAAACATATCAGCTTTATAGTTAGCGGGTTCTCCAAGATCCCCTAAACTATGCTCCTCCACCTCTACATTTAGACATAAGCGGTTTGGAGCTCGATGTGTCCTTTCGGACCTACGAATCGGAATCACTTCCTCTTGTGGTGGTTGTGGTGGTTCAAAACCCTCCACCTCTTGAGGAATGTTGCTAGTGATTTCAGAAGGTGTTGTATCTTCTTCTTCTTGAATTTCTTCAAGATCTACCGCCCTCCCACTGATTTCTTGACTTATGAGACGTTTCTCAAAGAATTCAGCATACCTTGCAACAACAATTTTGTTTTCAGGTGGGAAGTAGAAATAGTAACCCATCGTTTCCTTTGGGTATCCTATGAAGATACACTTAACAGATCTTTGTTCGAGTTTGTCAGGCGTATCTCTCTTCACAAGAGCCTCACATCCCCAGACCTTTAAGTAAGACAAGTTTGGAACTTTTCCATACCACAGTTCATATGGTGTCTTATCTACCTTCTTTGTTGGAACCATATTGAGAATGCGTGTTGCAGACTCTAGAGCATAATCCCAAAAGGATAAAGGCAAAGTTGTAAGATTCATCATAGATCGCACCATGTCTAACAAAGTACGGTTTCTCCTCTCAGACACTCCATTATGTTGTGGTGTGTATGGAGGAGTAAGCTGTTGAACAATTCCGTTAGCTTTTAGATAATCTTTAAACTCTTGGCTTATATATTCGCCACCCCGATCTGATCGTATTGCCTTAATGGTCTTCCCGAGTTGATTTTCAACTTCATTTTTAAACACTTTGAACGTTTCAAAGACCTCATGTTTATGTTTAAGAAGATAAACATAACCATAACGACTATAATCATCTGTGAATGTAATGAAGTAGCTAGCACCTTGTCTTGACACATGTCTAAGTGGACCACATACGTCAGTATGTATTATTCCAAGAAGATCTTTTGCCCTTTCGTTACTATGAGGAAAAGGTTTCTTTGTCATCTTGCCAGATAAACAAGATTCGCATTTATCAAAAGATTCATCATCCGTTGACTTTAACAGCCCATCTTGTTGCAGCTGTTTAATACGTTTCTTGTTTATATGAGCAAGACGACAGTGCCATAGATAAGTGGAGTCCAAGTTATGCTTGACTCTTTTATTGCTAACATTATAAATAGAATTAACATTTGGTACAAGATCATGCATATCAATTTCATAAATACCATTACGAGGAACAAGATAAACCATAAACATTACAGACCAATTAATAAATCACACTGTCACTCGGCATGCCAAAATCATTATACCCGGTCCAAGTATTTAAGTCCCAGCCTGAATTCAAAAAGTACCAGCCCAAACAGATTATAATTCGGCCCAACACATAATTTTAATAGGCAGCCCACCTTGTTTTTCAATTAACTCGGCCCAAGATAGATTAGGGATATGAATGTAATATAAATCCCTAATCCCACTCCACACTTAACCCTAATCCTTTTTGTCATCCGCCACAATCTGTTCGTTTCCCTCTCCACCAAAAAATAAAATAAATCACATCAATTCATCCAACACCAAAAACGCAAGAAGCAATCTTCATGTCATCCATTTCTTCCATCATAGATAAACCCATCTATCCCTTATCATAAACACACAAGTGCTACCATTAGTCGAAACCCTCTGCTACGAAGAACAAGAGATTTTAAGCTACAAGATCTTTGTAATTAAGGTCTCGGGTAGGTCCTTGGTATAAGTGTTGTTTTTTGATTAGTTTGAACGAACTAAGGAGAGAAGATAACAATATTGTTATAGTTCTCTCCTTATAGATTCAGATATAAAAGAAAAGGCTTATCTTTTTATAGATCTATGATGATAATGAATCAAACCTATAAAAAAGGTTGATTATTTCTAAGATAATTGTACTTTCTCTGTTTCGGGTCATTTTTGGTTAGAGGATGGAGTTGAGTGAGGGTGATTTGTGACGAAGGGATTAATCTTAGATATGGATTGGTTATTAAGATGTGACAAAAGGATATTAGGATTAGTTGTATTTGGATTGTTGTGGATGGAATTGGTGTAGTGTGTGATGATGTTGATTTGTGTATAGTTGTCGGTATGGCTTTGCTTGTGATGATTGATGTTATGGTTATGGTTCTGGTCAGCAGTCTGTCTTTCTCATTTTTACTTTGTGGACTTTTTCATTTGACGGACTCTTAGGTGGTGTTGGCAACTCATTGAGTTAACCTGGGTCAACTCCCCCCTCCTAAACACCCCCACATCAGCCCTTATACCTCCCCTCAGAACTTACGAAACAACTTAGCCCAACAATACGGCCATCCCTAATGCGGAGCCCAACACCCCAAGGCCCAACTCCTATTGAACCATAACCTTCACCTTAGTCCACCCTTCCAACTTTGATAGCCCACAACTACGCCAGCGGCCCATCTACTTCAGCCCATCAAACCAGTCCACCACCACCACCAATTTTCAATTTTCCAAATCCCCATCCAAACACCGAACTTGTACACGAACCTCCTCCTACTCATCCCATGATCACTCGGTCATAATCAGGTATTGTCAAACCTATCGAGCGCTTGTCTCTACATACTTCTTCTATTTATCCTATCCCTAAAAATCCATCTCACGCCTTAAAAGTCCTAAACAGGTGTAATGCTATATACGATGAATATAATGTGTTGGTTAAAAATGGCACTTGGTTACTTGTACCAAGGCCCGCAGGTGTTAATATGCTTCGCTCCATGTGGTTGTTTAAACATAAGTTTCATGCTGACGGGACTTTGAGCCGCTATAAGGTACGTTTAGTTACTAACGGTAGTAGGCAGCAACTAGGTGTTGATTTTGAAGAGACGTTTAGTCGGTCATTAAAACGACCACCGTCTTACATACATAAGCCTATTAGCCGTGACACGTAAAGTGGCACCCATACACCAACTTGATGTTAAAAATGGTTTTCTTAACGGTGACTTATCTGAGACTGTATGCATGCATTAGCCTCCTGGTTTTGTTGACAATCGGTATCCTCATCATGTTTGTCTTTTACAAAGGTCTTTATATGGACTAAAACAAGCACCCCGGGTTTGGTTTCAGCGGTTTGCAGGTTATGCCACACGAGCTGGATTTTATCATAGTCGCTATGATTCCTCATTGTTTATCTATAGACAGGGTTCTTAGGTTGCTTACTTACTTATTTATGTGGATGACATCGTTCTTATAGCTTCCTGTCCAACCCTACTTTAGGAAATTATAGGTTCTCTAAATAACAAGTTTGACATGACTGATCTTGGGGCACCTAATTACTTTCTTGGTATTTCTGTTGATCGTACTCCTACAGGTTTGTTTTTGTCACAGAAGAAGTATGCTCTACAGCTCCTTGAGCGAGCTCAAATGGTTACTTGTAACCCCTCTCGGACACCCGTTGATACAGAGTCTAAACTGGGTCCGGAAGGTGTTCCTGTTCAGGATCCTACTTAATATCACAGCCTTGCATGGGGGCTCCAGTATCTTACTTTTACACGTCCAGATTTGTCTTATGAAGTTCAGCAGATTTGCCTTTATATGCATGATCCGAGGGAGCCGCACTTTGCTACACTCAAACGTATCTTTAGATATGTTCGGGGGACTGTGGATTTTGGTCTCCATTTGTATGTTTCCGCTACTACTTCTCTAGTTGGTTACACTGATGCTGATTGGGCAGGTTGCCCATCTACACGCAGGTCTACTTTAGGTTATTGTGTATTTCTGGGGGATAATCTTTTGTCTTAGTCCGCTAAACGACAACACACCATCTCCCGCTCCAGTGCCGAAGCAGAATATCAGGGTGTTGCTAACCTTCTTCGTGAGCTACATTCTCCTCTTATGACTGCCACTCTGGTTTACTGTGATAACGTTAGTGCTGTTTATATGTCTGCAAACCTTGTTCAACATCAACGGACGAAACACATTGAGATCGACATTTATTTCGTCCGTGATATGGTTACAGCTGGCCATGTTCGTGTTCTCCATGTTCCATCTCGTTTTCAGTTTGCCGATATCTTCACTAAGGGACTTCCATCAGCTTTGTTTGAAGATTCTCGCTCTAGTTTGGCGTCCGTTCTCCTCCCGCTCTAACTGCGGGGACGTATTAGTCAATATAATTAATGTGATTTATTAGTCATTCCTTATTTATTATATCATGCCCAGTTTTGTATGATAGGCCTAACTCATATGGCTCTCTAGAATATTCCTTGGATGTCTATATATTGTGTTTGATTTTGGAATAATAATCAAGGAAATCAATTACCTTTCAATACGGATAAGGTTAATTCCCCACGGGAAATAATCAAACCCTAGTAACGATTACGACATACTTTAAATATTATTAAAACGTTTATGTAAAATTGTTTATTCTTGCATTGTTCCGTCGCGGGTTCCCTTGCGGAAACAACTAAACCCCTGCGTTATAGAACGTTTGCAAGATTTAACAAATTTACGTATATAGTCCATGATTTAGCAAAGTGTACATATCAATATACGTACAATAAGCATTTTAATCATGTACTTTTAGTCCATATTAATTTTGAAAATCATTTTTGCATTTTATATAAAAAAACGCCATAATATAAACATGCAAAACACATTTACCAAATTAATCATACTAAACAAAATCATTTACGCAATTAAAACAATAATTCAACAAAAGTTTTCTCATCTTTTGCAATTAACCAATTAATTCACGTAATGATTTCATGCATACCATTCTAAACAAGCATGCATAAAATATATTTAGCTTAATAATCATGGTTTACATGCACGTAATCCATGGTTGAAAAATTATAAGTAATAAATAAGCTACAATATATTCAAATCGCAAATTATAATACATGCATGAGATTTGCTAGAATGTGCCCACTGGGCAAAGGATATACAACATTAAATACATTAAACTTTCCTTAGTAAAGACACTCAATATTAACTAGCCTCTAATTCTTTTATTATTCCCATTCTAACCTTCTCATTATTAACACAATTCTAATCTTTTTATAAAACCAATCTTTAATTATAAATATCCATATCTTCCTAATCCCATCCAAATTGCTCCATTATTTTAAGTTTTTTATATAATAAAAAAGAAGATGCATAGTTCTTAACAAGTTAAATGCTAAATATATTCAAAATCAAAGTTACTAATATTTTTCAATTCAATAGGATATGTCCACCATGATTTCTTCAAAAAGGATCCTACAAATTAATTGGCACCAATATATCAAAAGATTGAAATGTATACTT
>BQNB010090380.1:2375-27159 GCA_026074375.1 Tanacetum coccineum | reverse complement strand
AATATGACCTGAAAAACACGGGGTGTTATAGTCTCCCCCGGTTAGATGAGCCTTGTCCTCAAGGCTTAAGACGCGGCACTTGATGACGGTGCGGTCTTGGTGAAGAGGTGTGGATACTTTTGCTTGAATTGATCCTCATGTTCCCAGGTAAACCTGGGACCTCGTTTAGAGTTCCATCTAACCTTAATGATGGGAATGCGACTTCTCTTCAATTGTTTGATTTTACAATCCATAACTTCTACTGGCTCTTCCACAAAGTGAAGCTTGTCATCAACACGTAGTTCTTCTAACGGAATCACAAGTGATTCATCGGACAAACACTTCTTCAGATTTGACACGTGGAACATGTTATGAACTCGGCTTAATTGTTGTGGTAGTTCAAGTTTATAGGCAACCGTTCCGACTCTCTCGATCACCTTGAAAGGGCCGACATACCTAGGGTTTAACTTCCCCCGTTTGCTAAAGCGCACAACTCCTTTTCAAGTTGAAACTTTTAACATGACCCTGTAACCAACTTGAAATACCATTGGTTTACGTCTAATGTTTGCATAGCTCTTCTGTCGGTCACGAGCGGCTTGGATTCTGCTTTTGATCTGGACGATCTTCTCGGTGGTTTCATGAATTATTGCAGGACCAGTAAGCTGAGCATCTCCAACTTCTGCCCAACACACGGGTGATCGACACTTTTGCCCATACAGTGCCTCGAATGGTGTGGCCTTTATTCTGGTATGGTAACTGTTGTTGTAAGAGAATTCCACTAGCGGTAGGTGTCTATCCCAATTCTTTCCAATGTCTAACGCGCAAGCGCGTAACATGTCTTCCAAATTTTGGATAGTTCTTTCACTTTGACCGTCAGGTTCGGGATGATAGGCCGTACTCAGGTCCAATCGGGTTCCCAAAGCCTTATGGAGTGCTTGCCAGAATAGTGATGTAAATCTACCATCACGATTGGAGATAATAGAAACCGGCACACCATGTCGGGTGACTACTTCCTTCATGTAAAGCTTCATTAACTTCTTCATGGGATCATTTTCCCTCATTGGTAGGAAGTGAGCAGACTTTGTAAGACGATCCACGATCACCCAAATGGTGTCATAACCATTTTTCGTCTTAGGGAGTTTAGTGACGAAATCTATGGTGATTTTCTCCCACTTCCATTCTGGAATCTCTAGTTGGACTAGCAACCTAGAAGGTTTTTGGTGCTCTACCTTGACTTTACCATAAGTCGGACACTTGCTAACATAAGTGGCGATATTCGCCTTCATGTTAGGCCACCAATACAACTGCTTCAAGTCCTGATACATCTTGTCAGAACCTAGATGAATGGAATATTTTGACTTATAAGACTCGTGCATGACTAGAGTCCTTAAGTCGCCGTAACATAGTAACCAACTTCTGTTGTTTAAACATAGAGTTCCGTCCGCACGAGGTTTCAATCTTTCCTTTATAAGGTCTTGTCGGAGCATGCCTCCAACATCTTCAGCAGTAAGGTTTTTAGGTTTTAATGCTTTGGTTTGAGCTTCTGGAATTTGTTTAGGAAGGTTCAAGCCTATTGTCATAACTAAGGCTCGAACTCTTAATAGTTTAGACCGTTCTTTCCTGCTCAAAGCATCATCAACAACGTTTGCTTTCCCCAGGTGATAACGAATGTCGCAATCGTAATCATTGAGCAACTCCAACCAACGCCGTTGCCTCATGTTCAACTCTTTTTGATCCAGGATATGTTGTAAACTCTTGTGGTCAGTAAATATGATGTACCTTGTTCCGTATAAGTAATGTCTCCATATCTTAAGAGCAAACACCACAGCTCTAAGTTCCAGATCATGAGTTGTGTAGTTTTTCTCATGGATCTTCAATTGTCGAGAAGCATAGGCTATAACTTTCTCGTTCTGCATAAGCACGGCACCCAATCCCTTATGCGACGCATCGCAATAAACAACGAAGTTTTCTGATACTTTAGGTAAGGCCAGAATAGGTGCGCTACACAGCTTTTGTTTAATCAATTGAAATGCGGCTTCCTCCTTTTCTCCCCAGTCAAACTTTACATTCTTCTGAGTCAGCTTAGTCATTGACTTTGCGATCTTGGAAAAGCCTTCAATGAATTTTCTGTAATAACCGGTGAGTCCTAAAAATTGGCGGATCTCTGTTAGACTCTTAGGAGACGCCCAATATTTAATCGACTCGATCTTTGCTGGGTCTACATGAATGCCTTTGCTATCAATCACGTGTCCGAGAAACTATACTTTTGGAATCCAAAATTCACACTTGGAAAATTTTGCGTACAACTCCTCTTTCTTAAGCAACTCCAAAATTAATTTGAGATGCTCTTCATGCTCTTCCTTGTTCTTTGAATAAATTAGTATATCGTCGATAAAGACAATCACAAACTTATCCAAATAAGGTTTGCACACCCGGTTCATGAGGTCCATAAATACCGCCGGTGCGTTTGTCAAACCAAAAGGCATTACTTGAAATTCATAATGCCCATAACGCGTCCTAAACGCGGTCTTGGGAATGTCTTCTTCGCGAACTCTCAACTGATGGTAACCTGATCGTAAATCGATTTTCGAGTAGACACTCGACCCTTGAAGTTGATCAAACAAGTCATCAATTCTAGGAAGTGGGTAACGGTTCTTCACCGTTAACTTGTTCAGTTCACGATAATCGATGCACATGCGAAACGATCCGTCTTTCTTCTTGACGAACAAGACCGGGGCTCCCCAGGGTGAAGAGCTGGGCCTTATAAATCCTTTGTCGGATAGTTCTTGAAGTTGTTCCGCCAGTTCCTTCATTTTGGATGGTGCCAACCGATAAGGCGCCCGTGCTACAGGTGCGACACCTGGTACCAAATCAATTTAGAACTCTACTTGTTGAGCTGGTGGAATGCTCGGCAAGTCTTCAGGATAGTCTTTGATGATTGGCACGTCCTCAAGTCACTTCTCCTCCGACTTGTCCTTTGCTTCCTTCATAGTAATGTGTGCCAAAAAGACATCACATCCCTTTGACAAATACTCTTGTGCTTTAGTGCACGATATGATATTCCGTCGGGATTCCTTCCTTTGATTGCTGCCATCACCTTGAAAAATTAACGTTTCTTTTCCGAAAGGAACACGTACAATCTTCTCGTCGCAGATGATCACTCCATGATACCTTGTTAACCAATCCATTCCAATAATGACGTCAAAACTACCGAGTGGGACAGGCATCAAGTCGATGTTGAAAAGATGATTCATGAAGTTTAGAGTGCACCCTCAAATTATGGTGTTGAATCCTATGATTTTCCCATCGGCTAATTCTACGTCATAATGATTTTCTAATGTAATGGGGGTAATGTCAATCAAGGCACTAAAGGTATTAGATACAAAGCTCCTATCCGCACCAGTATCAAACAAAATCGTAGCATAACGGTTGTTGAGAAGAAACGTACCCGTGATGACGTTAGAGTCCGGGCTAGCATCTCTTCCTCCCAAAGCATAAGCTCTTCCTTGAGCTGTGCCATTCCCGTTGTTATTCCCACGGTTCTTCAGTTTTGGGCAATTCTTCTTGATGTGTCCGGTGTTACCACATTCATAGCATGCCCCAGCCTTTTGATTCTTGTTGTTGTTGTTATTGTTGTTGTTGGTATTGACCCAACAATCAGGGGTAGCATGGCCATACCTCTTGCATTTTCCACATTTGGGTGCACATTGCCCAGTGTGGTGGTAATTGCACTTGGTGCACAGAGGTAGGTCCCTAGTATAAACCTTCTTTTCACCAGGGCCAGCAGTGTATGCCCTAGCTACATTTTGCTTCTTGTGGGGTTGTTGTTGGTGATTGTTTCTTGACGAATCATCAGTCTTCCTCTTGTTTTCATTCTGCCTTTCCGCATAAGTGCGGAGTTTCTGATCCATCAAGTCGTTGGCCAACTCGATAGCAAAATCAAGAGTCTTAGGACTTGCAGACATGACATTTCCATGAATGTTATCGGGAAGTCCACCGATATACTTGTCAATCTTCGCGGTTTCATCAGCAAGAAATTTGGTGCACATCAAGGCTAGTTCTTGGAAACGCTAAGTGTAAGCTACAACATCGTTTCCCCTGACCTTAAGATTCCACAGTTCAATTTCAAGTTTCTTGATTTCACCATTTGGACAATATTTGTTCGTCAGTTTCTTCTTGAAAGTCCCCTAAGTCATAACATAGGTAGCATCATGACCTAAGGTTCTCACATGACCATACCACCAGGTTAGTGCAGCACCTAGCTGAGTGCAGGTAGCAAACTTCACTTGATTTTCAACAGCACAACTGCTAATGTGGAATACTGATTCTATCTTTTCGAGCCATTGAGACAAGCCAACAACGCCTTCAGTTCCCTTAAAGTTTAAGGGTTGGCATTTCATGAAGTCGGGGTAGGAACAGACACGTGCAGGTTGTACAGGCCTTCTGATTCCTCCTCCTGAAGTTTGGCTTTTGTCATCCTGAGTAGAGTTTCTTTGGATTGCCCGATCGATCATAGCTTGAATGGATTATGGAGTCATGGCATCGTTTGCTCCTTGTCTTTGGTTGTACAGCATGATTCTAATTATTCACAATAATACAATCACGTGAGATTAACACAATGTTGATACAAATGGATATGATAATAATAACTACACCATAACACGGTGGAAAAATGAATAAAATGAGATCAACCATAACATCATACATTAACATTTCATAACATAATGTCGAGTCATACATGATTTGTTTGGATACAAAATGACCACAAATGATCTTAGTACAGAAAATGAAAATACGTCCTAAAGTCTATTAGCTGGGAATTACCCATAAAGCTTAATAGACTATACAAAATAGCTAGAATGAAAAGTACAACTAACAGCTACGACCGGCGTCCTCCATCGTATCAATCCGAGCTCTAGCCTCTAGCACCTGGGTACGCATGATCTGTCTGACTGCATCATCCTCAGCTCTCTGGCGCTGCCACTCCATACGACTCATGTGAGTCTCCAGTGTCTCAAGTCACGCCAATAATGCCCTGTTCCGAGCCTCGAAACTAAGGTAAGCCTGGCGTACCTCATGCAACTCTGTCTCGTAAGCAGTCCTCTGACCTCTCACTACATCAATCTCGAGTCTAATGTCTCTGCGGTCAGTCCGAGCGTCAAGAAGCTGTGTATAGAAATCCTCACTCTCCTTCCTGCGAACTTGTACCTGGTAGCAGACCCTCAAATTAACTTCCTCAATGGAAGTCATCATCTTATACTCAGAAGCCTGTAAAGCTCTAACATAACCAACATCCTCTGCTCTGTCAGCAGCTCTAGCAATAGTTCGGGCATCATGACCAGGACTACGAATCAAACCCTGTCCTGCCTCAACAGCATCAACAAAATCATACTGACGTCTAGGTGCTCTAGCAGCAGAACTCTCTGCTACATCACACCTAGGTGGGGGAGTAGTAAGTACAAATCTCCTCTGAGGTGGCATGTCCTCCTTGGGGATGTCATCTCTCATACGGATCATGGCTGCCCTATGATCCAATGGTGCCTGATCATAGGCAGGGTTGGTGAGTGCTATAGGTGCGGCAGCATGCTCAGCAATGCGTGCCTCCATGGATGCTGACATAGGTGGCTCAAGTTGGACAGTCTTCCATGCCCTACAGAGACGTATCTAAGAAAAAGAGACCCTAGTCTGAGGTGATCTAGGTGTAGGTGCAGACTCACCCGTCTCAAATGCCTCTGTATCCCCAGCTGAGGGAACAGGGTCAACAACAGGTACCGTAGAAGAGTCAGCCAGAGTTGGGTGCTCCTCCTCCTCCTCCTCAGTGGGCTCTTCATCCTCATCATCTGTATCATCATCGTCGTCGTCATCCTATGGCTCATGTTCCTCACTAGGATCCTCCTTGGGATCCTCATCATCATCCTCACCTCCATGCCATCCTCGAGTCTCCAGGGCTCATCTAGATTAATCAAATAGTGAATCCGTATTAGTAGTCCTCGTCCATGCGAATCTGAGTCAGCAATGTATCCATTTGACTCAGCGGCCTTGAAGCATCAGCAGCATAAGGCATGATCCGCGACCCAGGAATGTCATCAATCTGATTGTGCATGGTTACTCAAGGTGCTCTGGCTCCGGAACATATAATGGTACATGCTCATCCAACTCCATGGGGTCAGGTACATAGGCAGGTGACAGTGGGTGTGCCTGCCCTTGTTGGGCAACCTCCTCGTACGGGTCCATCTCTGGAAGCTCACTGGCATTCACGAAGATGGGAATACAGCCATTGAGATTGTCCATTTGAATCAGAAGATACAGACGTATAGTAACAACGAACGATCATTGTCTGAGACATGGTAAAAATCAGTAACCATAATATAAAACTTGGTATAAGTATAATTATAACAGAACCAAATTTTCATTAAATATACGTAATGAAATATTAACACGTATATAACCTATGTAAGCACTTAGTAAAATCAACTAATGCTAAAATGATGCATGACATGTAATCATGTCTCTTTGAAAACTTTTGAATGACACAATGTTTGAAAACGGTTATAGACCAAGCAAAAAACATTTGACCTGGTTCTCTATAACTTTGGCTCTGATACCAATCTGTAACACCCCCAAAATGGGCCACAGCGGAATATGATGTTCCAAAGGTATTACTTCATAGATCAATAGCACAAGATATGAGAACGACCTCTTTAGGAGTTGTTTAAAAACTGATACATTGGATTTAATAAATGGTTCGTTACAAAAGCTCATGGGCTTAACTTGTTTAAGTTGAAAAAGTAAATATTACACAACATAACAATATCCCAAAATGTAATGCATGCAAATATTTATGATAATATGACTTCAAATCAAAAGACGATCCATACCTACAATGTATCCATGAGTTCAACCCATATTGACCTAAGAAAACATGTTATTATAACTGTCCAACAATTAATGTTGGAAAATTTTTATAGGTTAATAATTTAATGAAAGCGAGATAGCAAGATTCCTTGTAATAAAGTAACAAATACGTAATCCAAAAATATATTACGAAATACACTAAGCTCATACATTAAAGCAAAACAATGTTATGTATATCAATAACACATGAATGATGTTGGCCCAATGTAGATGTTCATCCCGTAACATCTATGATCCCAAAATGGTATAACACTTCGTCTTTCTGCCAACCGGTAAACTAGCAAGTGCTACTTGCCCGAATAGGGATGTTAATCATAAATAGATCTATTCATAACCTTTGCGCTCACATAATGCAATTAACAATTACATCTATGCAATTGACAGTTAATGATTATGGGTATAGTGGGTTATAGCTACTTATTGCAAACACCGTAATATTTAAATCAAAATGTACTTGCATCCATTTTAAAAAAAAAACAAACATGCATCTCAAAATCCCGAGATTTGATAAATGCATTGAGAAAAGTATAAACGTAAGACTATAAACTCACCTGATGCCAATAGCAAGATATCCATATCAAGTAATGCAAGTACCGGAAACGATGCCAAAACTTTATCCGCTACCTAAATGAATAATACGCATATTACTAATCATGTAATATACAGAAAGATGTATGCAATCTGTCCTTATATAGATGCATTATGTTATAAAAATAAGTACTTGTTTATATACAGTGGTTATTCCATGAAAATTGTCAAAGTATCGATCATTGATCTCTTTACAACCAAACCATGTAAATTACGATAGCGACAATATAGAACTAGGTCGTGATTCCTTTTATAGGTTATATATTTTCCATAGACATTTGGTTATGTCTCTGAATTGTGTTAAACAAATGGACGAAGTTATGACAAAACGTGTTTAAAAAAATAAGTTTTCTTTATAAAAACAGGGACAAACTAAAAATGTTTAATAATCAAATTCCTGGTACTCGTTAGTTTTTACTGAAATTTCATACAAAAAGTGTTTGAAAACTACGGCTATACTCTCTACAAAACATTTACATTATCGAAGTTGTCCTTAAAATGTCGGTTTATTATTTACAAATTGTAATCCAGCCTAACTCAAGGGGGTCACGACTAGGCTTAAGCAGAAAAACGATATTTTTGGTTGTGTTTTTCAAGTGACTTTTTCCTGACTTTGATCGCGCATTACAAACTCGTTACTTAGTGTTATGACAAAATAAAAATACTTTTGAAAACTAGGCCAGGTCTACTACCATTTACCCTTATAGTTTTTAGAGTCTTGCGTTGCAAAGTTAGTAAAACCTAGCAAATGTAAGGGTAACTGACCCATATCGTACCAACAGTATTAACTAGGCAGAAACATGGCAACAACACTAACTTAAGGTCACATTTGCGAGTTCGTTACTCCATATTATGGCAAACTAAAAGTACATTCGCAAACTAGGCTAGGTCTACTACAATTCACTTTTTATAAGTTTTATTTGGTCGAGCTCGTTATCGTGGTAAAAAAACGAGGCCAAAAGTAGTGGGGAGTCGAACCTTCGGTCAACAGTACTAACTTTGTGACATCAGTACTAACTTTGTGACAGCAGTACTAACGTTGGGCCATGATTGCGAGTTTGTTTCTTAACCATTTTTAACGATTTAAATTTTTAAATGAAGCTCACTATGCTGACTATAAAACGCCCCCAATTCCTGCCCTTAATTCCAAATTTAAATGGGTCGAACCATGGTCTAAATTCAACCCAACAGGCCAGTTTCTATATACATAAAATAATGATTTTGAAAATTAGTTTCCCGTTTTGTTACAAAGTGTTAGGGGCTCAAACTTGACGTGAACACTACTCCTACACTATGATAACTTAAACTACTCAATATGCCTGTGTATAATCCATTATTCCACGCAATTAGGCCATGGTCTATGATAGTTATCACTTAGCAAGTTTTATTTAGGGTTTTACTATTTATTCTACATATGTCAGAAAGTGAACGAAAAGATATTATGTGTTTTGTTTTTAACAGATTTCAAGCACACTACTACGGGCATACGTATTGCATAATAAAGATAAGTAACAAGAAATGATTTGCTCATAAAAACTCAAAGATGAATGCGCGAAAAACTTTACCCGCGGAGATGATGAATACTCGACTTCCTTACGCTACATATACACGAACCAAACGCCCAAACTAATATTAAACCCGACTATTGCACCCCTATGAATGCGAACCCAAACGTTGATTTACTGCCTTGGTGTGGCCACTTAAAACACGCAAGAAAAAAAACAAGTAACAAAACAAGAAAACCTATTTAGTGTATTTCTTTAAAGTTTAAGGGTTTATATGATGAGTGATGGTGTAAGGTTTTATAATGTTGTATGAATGCCGAAACCACCAAGGATTTTTAAGGGCAAGAGGGAAATGGTGAAAGGAGTAGGGTTATGAACCTGGTGGTTTGAATTCTTTGTGCTTCCTTTTCCTGAGTTTTGCAAGAAGCAGGAAGTCCTCTTTTTATACTCAATTGAAGTGCAAAGCAAAGTGTCCCATCCTTAGGTCACGTTCAATTGTTAAACCAATTAGGGTATATGATTCTGAGACTTGTACATAGGTCAAAGTGTAGTAAAAAAAGGTAGTACTATTGATGTGTGAACAAAACCAATAGGAGGAGCAAGCCTAGTTCAACACGTAAGTTTGAGGGTTTGTTACAAAAGAGAGGTTGTTGGGCTTTATTTGTTGGATAAAAGAGTACAGTAGGGATGGATTGTGTATGCCCGTATCTTTAGTTTTAAAAATGCAGATCTTTGTGAAGTGGTATACACGAAATTTAGTCTAGCTTGTATAAGAGTGTGTATTAGTTTCTTGTTTTATTTTTAATGTTTAAGAGTTTTATCATGTGCACCATTTTAAAACAAGTGTAGAAATGTTAACTGTTCATTTTACATCTTTAGAACTTACATGCTAGATGGTGGTAAAACGATTCGGGATGACCTAACAATTGAATTTTGATTAGTTGATCAAAAATGGTAACTGAGACCTATTCTAAGTCATGTTAGAAATCCTATTATTAAATCCAACATATTAGCGGTTTGAACTGACGATCTTATCATAAGAGTAATACACAAATAAAAATGTTATAATAGAGAGGAAATAGAATTGATTGAAAATCGTATATACCTGAAAACCACGTTGGTAATAATCTCGAATGTACAAAGTGTCAAATACTTAAAATCGACAACGAAAAACTCTAGGAGGAAGATTTTAAGTTAACTAAATTTGAAAAGAGTACACATTCTTTAAATGAAATGTTGAGTAATCAAAAACCCTCTAGAGATTAATTGGGTCTAGGGTTTAATTCATTTGAAGCATCAACAAGCGGGACTAAGTAAATAAAAATTGTGAAATCTCAAAAGGATACGTCCTCTGGTGGCGGTCCCCAAATTGGTGAGCGCGGCCCCCAAAGCAAATCAGGGACCACCTGTCTATTCATCAGAAAAAGAAAATTTTTTGTTATTTTTCAAAAATCCATTTTGGGTCCAAGACTAAAACATATAATGGTTAACAATGTAAAAAATTCCCGTTGCTAGTGATAATGAAGTTAAACAATTTTATAAACCATCGTTAAAACCCGCTGTTAGATTTTATAAATCAAATCTTAGGTCAAAACTCCACCGCCTAGAAGAGTCAATAATCATTATCCTTGTTCTAAGGCATCACAACCAAAAAGAAATGTTGGTTGACAAAACCAACCTCATGGTTTTCTCGTAACTTGGAATAACCTCCAACCTCAAATTTACATGTCATGGGGAATGTGTCCTCCAGTTCTACATCCCAATCAAATGCATCAAATGAAAGGGATGTTTAGCACTAACAACTTTGGACCCATGAGATATTGGGGACCAAATGTTTGAGTTGTTGTCTTATATAAATAGATATGCATTAGAGTCGACTTGGAACCCGATGAGTGGATAAATGATAGTGGATGTTCTAAACACATGACGGGTAACCGAAAGCTCTTCTCAACCTACAAGGCATATAATGGAGGTAACGTCATTTTTGGTAGTAATCTTCGCGGTAACATCATTGGCAAAGGTACGATTTCTAATGACTCTTTCAATATAAATAATGTAGAACATGTAGATAACTTAAGATTTAACTTGCTAAGTGTAGGTCAAATATGTGATAATAAATGTAGAGTAACTTTCTCTAAACACGATAGTGAACTCACTAAGGCCGACAAGGTTATAGGTAGAGGTATTAGGAAGAAAGGCTTATATGTGATGAAATTAGGAAATAAGCCAAAAGACAATATTTGTCTTGCAACAATTGATGAAAACCCCACTTTGTGGCATAGGAGATTAGGTCACACTAATATGAGTCTCATTCAATCGTTAGCCTTTAAGGAACTAGTTAGAAACTTACCTAAGCTTAAGTTTGATCAACACTTTTGTGATGCTTGTAAAATTGGAAAACAAGCTCATGCTAGTCACAAAGCTAAGAATGTAGTCTCAACGAATAGATGCTTAGAACTTCTCCATATTGATCTCTTCTGTCCATCTGCCATACGGAGTTACGATGGAAATCTCTACACCTTAGTAATAGTAAACGACTATTCTAGTTACACTTGGACAAGATTCCTTAAAACTAAAAACAAAGCCTTCGATCAATTTGAAATATTTAGTAGGAAAATACAAAACTAATTAGGATGTCCAGTAGTGTTAATTAGGACAGACCACGGTAAGGAATTTGATAATGAAGTGCAATTTGGAGAGTTTTGTAATTCCAACGGTAGTACACATAACTTCTCGGCTTCACGCACTCCATAATCAAATGGCGTGGTAGAAAGGAAAAATAGGACACTACAAGAAATGAGTAGAACCATGTTGAATGAACAATCATTACCACAAAAGTTTTGGTGTAACGCCGTAGATACTTCAACATATATCCTCAATAATCCTAATTATAGCCATCTTAGGTAAAACACCTTATGAACTATTGAGAGGTGGGAAACCTACTCTTGATTATTTTAAAGTATTTAGAAGCAAGTACTTCATTTTAAACACCAAAGACTACTTTAATAAGTTTGACCCAAAGTCATACGAATGTGTGTTTTTAGGTTACTCTTAAAATAGCAAAGCTTACATCATCCTAAACAAACACACCATGAAAATCGAAGAATCACTCAACGTGACATTCGATGAAACTCCTCCACCCTCTAAGAGATCACCCTTGGTGGATGATGACTTAGATGAAGAAGAAGAAGTAATTAAGGTTACCAAAAAGAAGAACCTAGAAAATAACATTGAGGATGAAACTTTAGAAATTGACGGGATAGTCAATATTAAGGAATCTAGGAACCATCCTTTAGAAAATGTCATAGGAAACCTTAACCAAATAACTCTTAGGTCTCAAGCCCAAACCCAAAGTAACTTCTTTTGTTTTATATCAACTATAGAACCTAAGAATGTGAATGAAGCCTTAAGGGATGAGAGTTGGATAATCGTTATGCAAGAAGAATTAAATCAATTCATTGCACTCGTTATTTGGGAGTTATTACCACAACCTAAGAATATGACTATCATAGGAACAAAATGGGTGTATAGGAATAAGTTAGACGAGAACGGTGTTGTTTCTCGAAATAAGGCTACGTTAGTCGTCCAAGGTTATAATCAACAAGAAGGCATCGATTATGATGAAACTTATACCCAGTTGCTAGGTTAGAGTCTATTAGGATCTTATTAGCCTATGCTCTTGCTTTAGATTTTAAGTTATTCCAAATGGAAGTAAAAAGTGCATACTTGAACGGTTTTATCAATGAGGAAGTATATGTGGCACAACCTCTGGGATTCATTGACTTCGAAAAACCAGATCATGTTTATAAACTCAAGAAAGCTTTATATGGTCTTAAACATGATCCGGTTTTATGAAGAACCAAGAGCACTAGCAGTATTTGTACGTTCGTAGGATGTTGTTTAATATCTTGGTTCTTGAAGAAACAAACCGCTCTTGCTATATCCACTACCGAAGACGAATACGTAAACGCCGAAAAGGTATGTCAACAAGCACTATGGATGAAACAAGCTCTTATCAACTACGATATTCGACTCGACGACGTCCGGATCATGTGCGACAATAAAGGCGCGATTGACCTCAACAAAAACCCGGTGCAACACTCGTAGACTAAACACATCGAAATTTGTCACCACTTTCTTCGAGACAATGTCCAGAAAGGACATATCTCTATCAAAAAAGTCTCATCTGTCGACAATATCGCCGACATTCTCACAAAACCCCTTAAACATGAATCGTTTAACTATCTTTGTCGTGGTTTTGGAATGATGGAACAAATTCCATAAATCGTTCTTCTTTTCTTCTAGTCTCGATTTTAGTCCGTGTTTCATTCCTTATCGTGACAACTTAACTACTTCATCCGAAGTATTTTAAGCATTTTTAATTCGCGAAAGCAAATTAAAATGTCACTCCTTCCGTAAAAATTTATCAAAATTCGAGTCTAAAACCCTCTGTTGAGGGCGGCCCCCTGATTTAATCAAGCGGCCCCCATATCGGTATAGGATCGCCACCATATGAGACTTATGTCTGGTTTTCTCATTTTTGTTAAACTCAAAAACAAACACCCCCTTCTCTCTAAGTGCAGCGACGAAAACACACAAAACCCCACAAAATCTTAAAATCAACCATTAAAACTCAAATTGAAGATCAAATCAACACCAATAATCAATCCTAACATCATAAAGATCATCAATTGTATGTCATTTCATCTATTTTCTTTCCAATTCATGTCTAGGGTTCATCTTGAACAAAAAATAAAATTGGGGATTTTTCATTTTTCTCTTGATTATGTGCAATTAGGACTATAATAACACAATGTATAACTATTATAACTCCCTTAGACATAGGATTTTCATAATTGAGTGTGTTTTCAAAAATTTTGGTATGAACAAAACACCCAATTTTCTTTTGAAATTACTCATGTTAGGAACACCATAAAAAATGTTTTAATGCATTGTTAATACACTCTAAAACGTTTTGCATTAATGCATAATGATCTCATGAACATCATTCGAAATATTTAAGTGATGAATATTTTCGACATGTTTGGATGAGCAAAATTGAATTAAGGAGTGTTTGGGTTAACTCAGAGGTTTTTAGTTTAGAGTCGAGTCTGCAGCTCCACATTTGTTGCATACAGGCACATACTAGGTATTTTTCCAAAGGAATTTGAAAATTAAGAATGACCCAATTTACTGAAAAAATTTTTCATTAGTATTGTGAGTAGGTGAAAATTACATCTCCCAAACTCCAAACGAACCATACCTTCCTAATCACATTAATTCTTCTCAAAAATCGCCATATCTAAAATTACCTTATCGACCTATCCATGAAGGAAGAATTGTTGACACAACATTTTATTCTAAAGGAATCCTAGAAAAGAACATACTCAAAGTTGAATTTCAAACTCTCCTTCACTTAAAAGGAAACCTATATCCAAAATTCATAATTGAGTTTTATCAAACATTTGAACTCACTCTAGTAAGTGATCTTTGGATCATATTGTTCGAAATAAATGGAAAACATGTTGGTGCATCGTTTTGAGATTTCGGAACGCTACTTAATATTCCATTTGAAGGACATTGTTTCTACAACATTGAACGGTCTCTAAAATCCATTAACAATCACAACACTACTCCAACAAATGATCCCCTCTATACCAAATTAACCATCCAACTTCAATCATATACAACGTAACTAAGAAACGTCTAAACGGGTTCAAGTTCGCACTTGAGGATCCATGCAATCTCTTTGTTGAAGAGGTATGTCCTTATCTCAAAGTGGCACATCTTCTTATTCGTGAGAACATCATATGTACCGTTGATATTGACAAAGATCTCTTTTCGGCTTGTGAATCCTATATGCTCTTTTGCATTACTTCCTCAACAACATTCAATCTCTCTCACTTCATCATTAATCAAATTAATAATTTCAAGCATCGCCCTAATGGCATCTTGCCATATGGCCTTCTAATCTCAAAATTTCTCGACAAACTAACTGGGTACTCCCCAAATGATCATAAATACATCTCTCACCCAACAAAAATGAATCCTCTATCTAATTTCTCAAATGAGGAATTTCTAAAAGATGTTCAATGTGCTCATCACAATCATCATAAGTAAATTAGATGTTGAACAAGAACCAAATGTAACACAATTACACGATTAGGAAAACTTTGTCTGTAGAATTAAACTAGATATTATTATGACATATCCTATGTTAGGATTTATGTTTTAGTAAGTTAGTACCGACAGTACAAATAGTTAGTACTGTTAGTTATAGTTAGTACCGACAGTACAAAATGTAAGTACTGATCGATTAGTTAGTACCGTTAGTTAGAAAATAGTTAGTACCGTTTATGAGATGAACATGAGATATCTTAGGAAAAGATAAGTATGCGATTTGTAAGCCTGTTTTGTTAGGGTTTATCCTTAGTTTATAAAAGGATCCCCTTGGGCATAGTTAGAGATACGTCCTCAAGATATCTCATAGCAATATCATATCAAAAATAGTTAGTAATCTGTAAAGTGTTCAAAGCAGATTAATAGAAGTTGTTATTTAGTTATACATTGTTTTTCTTAGTACTTGTGTTGAGATTCCGCATCAACATAGTGTATTCATAATCAGTGTTTCTTTATAGTCAGTTGTATTTATACAGTTTGACTATCATCCTTCATAGGCTACAAGATCTATTCATTTAGGGACTCACAAGTGGTATCAGAGCCTGTGAGAAACTCTGAATAAGAAAAACAATCAAATCAAACTCTCATATTCCAAAACTAAAAATGATGCCATCAACATCACAAGAAGAAATTCCACCACCACCACCACCTCCACCATCATCACAAACACCAGCCCAACCAACTCCTCATACAGTATCAACCATCAAGCTGCCTATTCTCAAAAAGGGAGAATATGATATCTGGGCTATGAAGATGGAGCACTATTTGGCCCATACAGATTATCCAATTTGGGAGGTTATACAAAATGGGAATGGTCCTGTTTCAATCACTACAGATACATCAGGACAAATTAAGGTTTTGCCTCCTAGAACTGCTGAAGAGATTGTAGCCAGAGAAAGAGAGAGAAAAGCAAGGACCACCTTGCTTATGGCCCTACCAGAAGATCATCTTGCTAAGTTCCATAAGATGACAGATGCAAAAGAAATGTGGGATGCCATCAAATCTAGGTTTGGTGGAAATGAAAAATAAGGGGGAAACAGCTTATCAAAACAAACAGATAACACTTAACAATTTTTTTGGCATTTTTACTTAATACTAAGGAACAAAATAAACTAAAATAAGCTTGAGCTTAGGTAAAAAGAGCTACTATTATCCTAAAAGCTAATCTAATAAGCAAAACTAGGCTAGAAACAAGCAAAAAGGACAGACAATAAGCTGGAACAATCATTTAAGCTTTTATCTAAAACTGCAAACCAAATAGACAGAAAGGACAACTTTGAGCTTATTTTTAAGCATACAAAAGGAACCTTATGACTTTGAGGCTTATATTTCTTAAGAGTTTGACCTACAAGCTACTAAGAACAGCTTTTAGAAACTATTTTGAAAATCCAATGATCAATGAAAAAGCTACTTGAAAACTGCTTATTTAACTCAGAATGAGCTGAGTTTATTTTTGGTTTGAAAAGTCAAAATGCTAAAAACATGCTTAAAAACAGATGACCAATTAAGCTCTATAAGCTCAAATAAGTTCAAGCAGATTTAAACTACCCTACAATCTACTTGTGCACAAAATTTTAAGACCCAAAAACTATTTTAACTATCTGGAATTTAAACTTAAAAATGGCCTCAAGGCCTGTTTTGACTGCTGAACTATTTGACACTTAAAATGACCAAAACAAAATGTAGGCTACTCAAACTTGTTTTAACAACTTGAAAACATTTAAACAAAAGCACAAATACTAACAAAAGTAATTAGAACAAAATCAAACACAAAAAGCTTATGAACCTGAGCTAGGACCTCAAGTTCAAACAACTAACTCATAAACTTGTAAAAAAACTAATATAAGCTTTAAAATCTTTAAATCCTTGCTTTATAAACCTCAAATTGAAAATCAAAATTTATTCAAAGGACCACAAAGCCTTTGACAGCATTAACTCAAGTTAGTACTGTCATTAGCCAAACACCCCTTTAATTCATTTAACCTCATTTTCATTTTATAAATTTTAGATTTAAGGCTCAATCTTAGATACCAGATGATAAAGAGCTAAAAACAGACATTATGAACAATTTTCAATGAGCAAATAAGCATAAATAATCAGACAACTAACTATGCTAATATTTTTAGATTATTTCACTGTTTTATAACTAAAACTAATAAAATGAGATTTAAGCTATAAATTGAACACAATAAGCATTTAATAACAAAAAAAGCACTGTATAGCGGAAATAAGCTATCTAATACAGAACTTAAGCAAAAAATAAGTACGTTATAAGGGCTATTTTGCAAAAAATTAAGGCTATAAAAAAAAAATAACAAAAAAAAAGGAAAAGAAGACTTACAAATACCTCTGCACAAACAAGGCTATTTAAATGCTCTTATGAGCTAATCAACAAGCTCCAAAACTTTATCTAGGTATAAGCTAGTAGTGGTATTGGAAAACCATCTAGATTGGTTTCCTTCATTTCAAGTGGGGTAAATTTAGAGAGGTAATAAAGCATTAACAAAGCTCAGTTAAGCTTTTAAAAGCTTATCTGAGAATAATAATCTAAAGTAGTAAGAGTAGCTTATTGGAGCTTATAGAGAGCTTATAATGTATTTAAACAGATTTGCATTAAGGAAGAGTTTGAATTAAAACATGAAATTAAATGAAACTGAATTTTATTGAAAACTTAAAAGATTACAATACTTGAAAAGGTAAATTACATGGAATTTAAAGACATAAGCTACTAAACGTAACAAGCTAAAGCTAAATCTACTTAAGTATACTCTACTCTAATTTTTGATGTGAGTGAGGGTGAACTCTTATTTATAGCCCTGGAGAGAATGATCTAGACCTCTACACGCTCCTTTCAATCTTGACCATCAATATCTTCTAATCATTGGATGATGGATTGTGACCGTTGGATGGGAATATAGCACACGGATTGCCAAGCTGGCAATCCCACTTCTTTGGGGTAGTTGTGCTTATTTTGGTCGTGTTTTAGTGTAAATTCCATCAAGAGGTGTGTTTGTTTGTAGCCCATGTGTCATTCCTTTAAGTTATCTTGACCAATCATCGCTTAGAGGTGACGTTCCTTTTGCTGAGCTGGAAGCTTTGTACTAAGCATCTTCTGGTCACGTCAATTGAGGGGTTAATTGTATTTAAATTGGGTAATTCTTGATCTGGGTAAATTGGGAAGACGAGGAATGAATAGTAAAAAGGGTTTGGCACCTTTTTTCTTTTCATATATCATTGTTTGATCCGGGTTTTAAAAAAACATTGACTTGGGCTGTGTTATATGAAAAGGAAATTAGGTCGTGGGATTTGGTTTGGGCTCAGGTAAAAGAAAAGGGTTTTTGGGTTTGGTTTATTAATAAGATTTAACGACTGTTAGTCTTTTATATTAAAAGGACTAACGGTGTTATTAATTTTAGGACATGTGGTGCAATTGATGTAACAATAAGGGTTATTTGGATATTTTCAAGGTTTTGTCATTTTGTGGCTGACCAAGGTTTGACCATTGTTGACTTTTTGTTGACCTTTTGCTAGAAAACTTCCGGCTCTTGTGCACTCTTTCCGTCTCGTGTTCGTTTTTGTCTGATTTTGGCTCTTTTCTTGTGATATTTGCAATATCCGTACCTACACATTCACAAAAGACAAAATACACATATACAAGTATTTTTATGCACATTTTCATATTTTTAGGGTTTGTTTTGATACAAAAAGGATATGTGATTTCTCACATATCATAGGGTTAGATAAAGTCATAAATTTTCCCCGTGGAACGTCAATGGAAGAGAAATCATTACACGAAGGTGAATCACAATCACTATCACTCTCGAAAGTATCCTCGGATTCACTTAGGATTGGAACAAGGTCCTCAACACTAGACCTTATGAATTCGTCCGATTCCTTTTTAGGAATAGTGCTAAGTTCCTCAATCCCCATGATGAGAGAGTCCTCGGGCTCCATAGTCGGTAAGACAGGTATGATTGCAATAGACGAAGGTATTTAAGAAACAATTTCATTCAAAGGAATAGTACTCTCCTCGTAATCATCGTCATCATAAAAAGAATTGAAACGTCACGAAGGCTCGAGAGTATAAGTACAAACATTAGCCGCCTGCTCTCGTTGCCGAAACTTCTCAAACATAGATCATACACTTTCAAAAAGTTCATTATGTGATTTCATCAACTTATCAATTATCCACTGCTGATCTTCTTGAATAATCTGAGGCTGATGATCAATGGAATACTGTGGGGGTTGATCAAAACCGTAAGAATTAGAATCGTATCAAGGGTTAAGTTCAGAGTAGTTTTTATGCCACGGTTGAAATTGATAATCTTCATGAGGACCCCCACATTTTTCACAATTAAGATATTGTTGTGGAAAACTCGGTGAATTTTGTTGATAATAATTATCGTAGCCCAGTTCATGCTCATAGACAAGCGGTACCCGAGGTGGACAATCATAACCGTAACGAGCGTCGTTCCCACATAATTCACACGAGTATGATTCGTACTAGGGTTGTGGAGGGTGGGTGAAAACGTTTGGAAGAACATTGAAAGAGTTCGGATTAGGAACATCAATGGATGAATTTCCATCTCTTGAAGTGCAAAACAAACAAAATCCTTCTCTAAGAGCATATCCACACCACTTGAAAGTACATCGTTGACAACGTACACCATCTTCTAACAAATCTCCACACCCAAAACAATGAAATTGGTCGAACGAGGATGCTTGGGGTTATGAAGGTGGGTAGGAAAAATTGGGTGTTTCATCATTTGAAATGGGATCGAGGTTACGGAAAAACTCGTCTCTGAAACTCACATTGGTACAACGCTGATAATTTCCACCGTTAAACGGACCTCCACACCACGAGCACCTTGAAAACCAAGACATGTTGAAGAATTATCGGATAACAAGGTAAAGAGAATAAGAATTAAACGTATAAGAGGATAGAGAAGAATTATTTATAGATTTTTCAATAATACATAAGGAATAAAGAAATTAAAATAACGAAAGAAAAATCATTTTTGGTACGAAAGTTCAAAGGTGTACGGTAGCTTCTAGAAACCACAGAAGAAGCGGAAGAGCGGTGTAACGCAAAGCGTTTTAAAAACCTTCTCCTTTCGGGTTGAAGTTCGTAGGATCAACCCTCCTTATACCTCTCTTGTAGTTTGTTAACTAAAGATGAGCCGAAACAAATAAAAGGAAAATAGGAAAGAGAATAGAATAGAAAAATATTTTTGGGTTTTTATATAAAACAAAAACTTTCACGGGGAAAGGATCTTCAAGGATCGAACACGAACAATCCTGTAAAAATCGCTACACCTCTCCCCGACAACGGCGCCATTTTGATATTCCACAAAAACCCCTCATATAATATATATATATATATATATATATATATATATATATATATATATATATATATATATATATATATATATTACACACACACACACATATACATAAGCAAAGTATCATATAAATTATTCTTAGGAAAGAATAATGAGTAATCAACATGAGTATCGTCGAATGTTGTTGGGATGGAGAATGAAGATTCGGATGGTGATGGTACAGTAAACGGTGGTGTGGGATACGGTGAAGTCATTGTAAAGGTTTAGGAACAAGAACAGTAATTATTCTTCAACAGAGACTCTCTCCAGGCTCTGATACCACTTGTAGGTCTCAGCCCTAGATAGATCTTTTAAGCCTGTGATGAATATAGAGCACTAATGTAATCAAAAGTAACTCTGTGAGAGACTCTAACAAATCAATCTATTGTTCACGCGGAAAATAAACAATAGTGCTAAAGAAGAATTACTAAAAACAATACTTTGATCCTCTATGGATCTTTTCTATTAATTGTGAAACTGTTTCTTGATTGTTCAATCGTCTCTCAAACCTAAACCGTGTGGTTTCATTTATAGATATGAAACCCTAAACTAATTCTCCTAGAATTACGTTTACATGAGTCTATCTATTACTTCTCATGTCTATCCATACTAGAACTTATCCCAGAGTCACTACGTTACTCTACCAGGATTAATTTGTTCTACCAGTAGGAACAATATAACCAGCAGGAACTATATACCTGCCAGTAGGAACTTTAATACTAACAGTAGCAATTACTCTACCAGTAGGAACTACATACCTACCAGTAGGAACGAATAAATACAAATATACCTAACAGCTTCAATACTTGTAAATGGTTAACCAATAATTCAAAACACCTTAAAGTATCTTAGATATGATGTAGGTATGTATATAAATGTGGTAGAAAATTTTGTATGGATTATTTAAAGGGGTGGGTTTGAGCCGTGGGTATGTAAGGGTAAAAAGGGAGTGATTATTTGATTTTTACCTTAACGAAATGGATATGTATGTTAATACTTGCAATGTATAAGTCTTGTATATGTAAGACTAGTCAAGGAGACATCATGAGGGTCTTAAGGAGTCCTTGGTCTTGGTCTTTGGTCAAGGTTTGAAGAAATTGGATAGATGTTCCCTAATAGTTGAGGTCATCCCATGAAAACTAGGAGGGATGTTTTCTTATGATATTTTCTTGTATCTGATCTCTAGTGTACTATATATATAATAATACAAGGAAAATCCCAACCAATTGCCCTTGACCAAGGCAAAGAGTCAAAATTCACAAAGAGAATCAATATATATCCGGAAGTTTGATTTCCCAAGTCGTTAAGTCCCAACGAGGTGTGCAATGGAGAGTCGAATGACGATTTGATATTTGATGCTTGAATGGAATGAGGCTTTGATTGGTTTTTCTATTGCTACTAACAAGAATGCAAAAACGATTTAAGGAAAACCTAAAAACGATAGCAGAAAAGTGAATTAAACCTAAAACGATAACGGGACTTTAAAAACGCGAGTTAAAAACATAAAATTTTAAATTTTAATCCTAAAATTATTTTTTTACTTTTAATAAGCTCTAAATGACTAAAAAGAAAGAATAAAAAAACTAGATCAAAAACCAAATTGATTTGAGCTTAAAATTTACTTAATTGTAATTTTCCTTTTTCAAGTAATGTAATCAGCTTCTTTAACTAATGAAATTCAGTCTTTAGTGTTTTAAATCTCATTTTATAAGCTCTCATTTAAAGTCATAAGCTCTCTTAATAAGCCATATTGTCTCATTAAGCTATTAAGCTCATATTAAGCTCTTTCAGTCTATAAGCTGAGATAGAGCTATTTGAATTCAGTATTAATCTTATCTAAACCTTAAAACAGTTAAATCTATTATTGATCTTACTAAATTTGAGCATTTGGAAGGGGATCTTAACTTGGAAGAGATCCCAAGGACTTTACTCTAGCTTATTATCTAAATAATCTAGGGAGCGTTGAAGCTGACTTTAATGGTCCTCTTGTTTAGCCAAGGGAGTTTTGAAAGTTTTCTACTCTTTCATTTTCCTTTAAATTCTATTTTAAAGTAATGATATTATAGCTCTTGCATGTTTAGATCTGCTTATATGCTTTATTCTCTTTGCTTAATAGTGTTTAAATATCTCTTCTAGTGCTTATTAGTTATAGTTTGCTAGTCCTGTTTTTGCTTAAATCGATATAGATCATATTGTACTAATTTCTTCATAAAAACTCTAAAATCTAAAAAATAGCTTAAATAGTTAAGATCCTTAGAATTTTACTTATCATTGTTTAATCATGATTACTAAGTTTGTTTTAAGCTAGTTTTTATCTGGTATTTAGTATTTGTTCATTAGATTTCTCTTAAAAAGTTTTTCTCAAACCTGTCATAGTCTAAAAGGGGTGTTTGGTTTAGTGCACTCTCAAATTTTACACTAGCAGTACTAACATCAGTTATACATGCTAACCAAATTTTTACACTACCAGTACGAAACCATAAGTTAGTACTGTTAGCTTAGATTTTAGCTTGTCAAATTCAGTAGTATTAAGTTTAGTCAAAGCCTATTATGAATTTAGTTTTAGCTTATATTTCCTAGCTTATTTCATAGTTTAATTCTGATCTTAAAAGTCAAATTGCATCAGTAGTACCTTCAAGTTAGTACTGCTGATATTTACACTACCAGTACTAACTAACAAGTTAGTACTGCTAGCACCCCCCATTTTACCGTGCGCTAATACCGAAACCCATCCTGAACCAACCAAATCCAACCAAAAAAAACCTATACCGTACACCCCGACCCAGGTTACAACATTATAGTCGAGTGATGTAGGATTTAATAGCCTAATCTTTTTAGCATTTTTAAAGTCCTATTATAGCTAAAATGAATAAGATCTTAAATTATAGGACTTAAATAGCTTATTTACATAGCTTATTTTTGCTGTCAAAAAGTTAAAAAGCCAAAAACAGTACTTAGAAACTTTCGGATTTAAATTTGTTAATTTAGCTTATGGGTCTTGATTTTATAGCTTAATTAGATAGATTATAAGTAGTTTAATAAGTCTTTAAAGTTTTAGAGTCTAGTTTAGCTTTTTAAGCTTTTAAGCTCATTTGGATTTTGTGCTATCTTGCTTAATTTCTGAGTTTGCTTAGTTCATGCTCTATTTTAGTTGTTTAAAAGTACTTCTAGCTTAGATTTCTTTGCATTCATAGATAAAGCATCTCATAAGCTTCTTAGAACACTTTTCCTTTTTCACATTAAGCTTAATTTGAGCTTTTTATAGCTGTTTTGGTAAAACATAGCCCAAACCCCTAGTTTCTGTAACAGCTTATTGAAAAGCTCTTTTAAGAGCTTATCTTTGAGTTTCAGACCATAGTGCTTTTGTTAAAGTTGTTCTCCCTAGCTTCCTTTACAACTTTGCTCTTTTAAGTTTTTAGTGATAAGCACTTTTAGAATTTAAGTTTATAATTGGACTTAGTTTGTTGTCGGGGTAAGTCCTCAGGGACCATTCCTGTAATTTTTCTGATTTAGTTGTTTTCCAGTTAATTCTTGCCCGTTAAATGTTTTAGCCCAGTAGTCCTTAAGTCTTTTACAAAGTTAGTCCCTAAGTTAGTTTTTAATTAGTTTATTAAGATTTAATTAATAATTAGGGTTAGTTTTAATTAGTTTAATTAAACTTTTATAAAAAAGATAAAAATTAGGGCTTTTATTTTTAATAATTTTCGGCACTCTTTCTTTATTTAGTGAAATTTTAGTTTACAATTTTAAGGTAAAATTTTATTCAATTTGCTCAATAGTTGCGTTTCCGTAATCATTTAATTGATCGTTTTAAATCTTTCCAAATCAAATATCTTTGCTTCATTCAAATCAGGATCCGAACTTAAAACGTGGTTTCAATTTCACTAGTCGTTGGGGAAACGACCCGGGTGATCATACTTACCCGGTTTGATATACGTATTTTATATTATATATTATATATATTTTTGAGAGTGAATTTTCCCTAGGGAATTTTCTTAATTGCTCTTTGAATTAATATATTTTATATATATATATTTTAAGGTATATAAAACTCTCTACCAGATGCTTAGGAAAGTATTGTAAGCCGACTAGGGCTCCTTGGTGTATAAAAGGAGGTCCTAGGGCATAGAGTTTGATGTACCAGAATCAAAACCAAAAATCAATCTTAGTCGTATAATTCTCATAGCTTCAAGGTCTTTGTAACCCTAATACTTTGAGAGTATTCGTATTATT
>BQNB010090379.1:0-18492 GCA_026074375.1 Tanacetum coccineum | reverse complement strand
TATTGCTTCTACTTGCTCCTAGAGTGTAGGTCCTACTTGTCCCCGTAGCAAAATAAATTTGCCTCTTATGTACTGGTTGTAAGGTCACTCTTCCATCATTAATGGTAGCTTGTTTCCTAGGGTTTGACAAATTCCTCAGTTGGTTATTGGTAGTAGGATAACAAGATGTGACGATAGCTGATAGGAATGACATCATATGGTTAATGGCATCAATGGGATCGTCACCATGCTTGAACACTGGAATAGTTAGACCTGAGTCTAGTTGAGGAAATTCAAATTATTGTTGTTGTTGGTTAACTGTGGGAGCATATTCCAGTTCAGGGATGGATGATGGTGGAGAATAAACGTTGTGGTGAACTGATGATTGATAATCGTTGGATGGATAAGTGATTGAAAGAGGTGTTGATGACTGATTGTTTGAGTATTGTTGAGACTGATAATGTGATCCATACTGTGGAGACTGATATAGTGAAACTTGTGGTTGAAATTGAGAGTTTTGGTATGAGTTCTGATGAGTTTGATAAGGAGACTGGGTCATCTGATGGATTGCAACCAAAGCAAGCAGATCTGAGTTGCGTTCATGCATTATACAAACTTCATTTGCATGAAATTCATGTTGTCCTAAGTAAACATGAAGCTGATCAATGTTAGTTGTGTGCAAATCCTGAACAAGTTTGACATTAGTCACAAATTTACTCCACTCAAGAGGAAGAGTATTCAAAAACTTGGCGTTCACTTGAAATTGTTCCAGTTTCACATTGTAGATGTTCATGTCATTGAGTAGCAGTAAAAATCTCAAGTAGAAATCACGTAGTGTTTCCCCCTTCTTATAAGCAAACTTATCGAATTCATCATATAGTTTACACTCTCTTTCCTGTTTCGTCAACGAAGTTCCTTGCATGAGAAGTTGAATTCTTTCCCAAAGTTCCGTGGCGATTCGATGATTGCTAACAAGTGCATAGGCCTCTGGTGGTAATCCTTGGAGAATGATATTTGTTTCCTTGACATCATAATCAGCTTGAATTGCTTCCGTAGCAGATAACTCATAATATTTCTTTAGTCTAGTCACTCCATTCTCCTCAATCGTAGGCCAGATGAGTGGACCATTTTCAACGGATTCAAGGATCATTCGTCCATATTGTCTATTCATCATGTATAACTCCATTATGCTTTTCCAAGAATCGTGCATATCTTTTTCCAACATAGGTGGACGATTGTCAACACCCGAAAGAATCGCTTTGTTAGCAAGAGTCGTCATTGTGAAAGTTTATATGTTAAAAGATTACTTGTATGATCGAACGGTGATTGAAAGTAATTGTGTTGTTATGAGTTGTCTTTTGTGTCTTTTGTGTGTTTTATGTCTTGAAACTACACGGGATTTTACAATTCTTGACAAAGCTAGGAAAACAAGTGAATGTTTTACGGGATTTTACAAGTCAAAGAAATAAACCATATAATTTTGTTAACAAATTTGTGTGTTTTAACTTTAGTTGGAAATTCGGTGGTTAAATGAAAATTTGCGAATTCGATTGTCAATTAAAGTTGCGAATTCGGTTGCAAAATTGAAACTGCTAATTCGGTTGAGCTGCGAATTCAGTTGAACTTGAAAGTGCTAATTCAGTTGAACTGCAAATTTGGTTGAACTTGAAACTGCTAATTCGATTGAACTGCGAATTCGGTTGAACTTGAAACTACTAATTCGGTTTAACTGCGAATTCGGTTGAACTTGAAACTGCTAATTTGGTTGAACTGCGAATTCGGTTGAACTTGAAACTGCTAATTCGGTTGAACTGCGAATTTGGTTGAACTTGAAACTGCTAATTCGGTTTAACTGCGAATTCGGTTGAACTTGAAACTGCTAATTCGGTTGACACTAGGACGAAACACAAAATCTCAAAACACAAAAAGACTAACTTTTGATTATTTTTTCCTAAATTTTGTTGTACAACTAGTATTACTAAGCCTATAGGTACCTTAAAAATGCAAACTTTATGGTTTTTAAGCCAAAAATTTTGAGGACGAAACACGAATTCTTTAAAACACAAAAAGTCTAACTTATGATTGTTTTTTCCCAAAAGTTCTTGTACAACTAGTATTACTAAACCTATAGGTACCTTAAAATGTAAAACTTATATGGTTTTTAAGCAAAAATTTTAAAATCAAGAATTGTACATATAAAGGTTTTATTCAAAACAAAGTGTAAAAAAAATGATGTTTTTCTTGAATCAAAGCATATACACCTATATCCTAAAGATACTAGATCAAATTTACCAAGGTAAATGATCTTTTAGTGTACATATGAGCTCCGAAAACAAAGAAAGAACAATAACAAAGCTACGGTTAGAAAAAAGGAAAAATGAACCAACAAAAATAAACACAAAAACTAAACAAATCACTCCATGGCTCTTGATACCATTTGTAGAACAATAAAATAACATACATGATGAGGGAAAGAGAGGTGGTTTAGAGAGAGAGTGGTTGGATAAACATTTTAGAGAGAGAAAAAAAAAATGTATTAAGTGTGTGAAATAATGAACAACTAACACCCTCTCCAAGGCATGGAGAGAGTATTTATACCCTAAGTATGACCGGATATGGAGAGC
The DNA here is from genome assembly GCA_026074375.1 of Tanacetum coccineum. Lineage (NCBI taxonomy): Eukaryota > Viridiplantae > Streptophyta > Magnoliopsida > Asterales > Asteraceae > Tanacetum > Tanacetum coccineum. Next base: position 15,889 of record BQNB010090379.1, on the reverse strand, counting down.
TTGGGGCTTTCCATGGGCCTTTTGGCACAATTAGATTAATAACATTACATTACTAACTACGGGCTTTAACTAACTATTATTGGAAGTGACCGATACATTTTGTGTTTCTAACATATTTTGTTCTGACTGATCACCTGATACGCCGTATCCACCAGTTGGATGCGACGTATCAAACCTTCTACCCAGAATAGCGTATTGAGTTTTATAGTCTAAACGACGTATCTGTTCTTCAAACAAAACGGCGTATTCTGTGAGTTCAATAACGGCGTACTTCTATTCAAACCGACTTGTACGCGTATTCTAATCAATGAATTATCGGCGTATCTGTCAACTGATACAACAACAATTTGAAAAACATCGCGTTTAAACTTCCATATCCTACTAACATTTTCCTCCATTTTTGAGAAAGTGGTGATTGTTGGTTATGACTATGGACAATGACAAGCTTCGATGACACAAAGAATTGGAATGGAGAGCATACTAACTCACCGATGATCACAAATTCCAAACTAAAAATCGGTGATGAATTTTTGAAAATATTGCAGGACAACGCCTTCAATGGCATGAACGGAGGAGACGTTACCGACCACATTGCAAAGGTGCTCGAAATAACCGAATGGATTAAGATGCCTAATGTGGAAAAGAATGAACTACGATTACACGTCTTTTTAAAATCACTTAGTGGAGACGCAGAGACATGGTGGAACAATGAAATAAAGAGAATAACTATTTACCTGGAGTGACTGAACAAATAAATTTTTTCATGAATATTACCCATTGTCTCATACTTGCAATACCAAAATCCCTGATGACCTGGACAACAAAACAGATTAATTTGAATTTATATATTGGCTGGCATTAAAGTTTGACAACTATTGGGAGATTGACAAAAATACCAAAAAAGCTGGGCTATGGGAATTCTATATGAAGTGGATGTGCTAAAGGAACGATTGACGACCTCGACGAATACAACGAACCATTGCGCAGGAAAACTACCAAAAAGAACGATGTATTGGAATACATTATATAAACCCTATTTAGAGGCACATGAAAGCAAAAAGACATCTACGAAGACCATTAATAGGAATATCTCTGATGCCAATCCCCGCTCGCTGCGACATCGACAACCCAAACGAACTGTGCAGAACTGAAGAATTTACAGTCGTACGACATTCGATAGGGGATGATGAAGAATTCGTTACTGTAGGACCAAGCAAAATTAATACTATTGGAGAAACTCCTGCATCATGTCCCTTGCTTTTACACTGAACTCCTCTATAGAAAAGATCACGGATGAGAGGTAACACGGACAAGATGAATAAAGGGAAGGGAAAAGGTCAAACTTAAAACCAGCTGAAACAAAAGTGCTTCCCGGGAGACAACCCAATCATTTTAATTCTTTTTTTGCATTTTAATTGTTTGTTGCATGAGTCTGTCTTCCCAGACACTCTATACAGCGTATCGAACCCCTCTGGATACGGCGTATAGACTGTCTGGACGTTATCAGTTTTAAAAACTTAATATTTAATTTCCAATATTTAAAATGTTTTTATAGGAAAAATATGGCGTATCCTAGGGTTTGGGATACGGCGTATTGATCCCTGTACAGTTGTGTGTTTAATTGTTTTCCTTTATCATTGTAGCAAGATAGAAATTGCACTTGTCTTCTAATCTTCCAAGGTATGACCTTCTGAAACTATGATATGATATATTCTGAAAAGGACATGTGTTGAACTTATCTAGGCATCTAATCCCTAGATCAACACTCTTATGGCCTTAAGAACTTATCTCAGAGAATTATCACGAGCAAAACATCAGGGAGTTTTCCGTTCTAATTCTATTTTCCTTTATTATTAAATTATTATATCTATACAATGAGGACGTTGTATAATTTAAGTGGGGGGATGGAGAATTAGAACGTACTTGTCCTCTTTTTACAAAATAACATGCTACATTCATAAAATACATTAAAATAGGCCAAAATTTTAAAAAAAAATTTATCATGACTTTTTGTAAAATCTCTACAGTTACATTACCTAGCGCATTATAACCCTTGATACATAATGGTGAGTAATTAAGCCTATTCCCGTTTTCAATTGTTTACCTAAAATATTCTATAAAATTATGAGATGTGCCGGTGCTTGTAGTTTACTTTAGAACTGGCCTGGTATATCACTTGAGACCGCAATGAAGAGTAACTATGGATTTAGAAGAGGAACAATGTCACAAATTGATAAATTTCAAATCTATAACTAAATAGCCACATGACCGTAAATTAACCAACAAAATGGTTAGTTAATTCCCGTGTAACCCTTTGTTTACTCTCATTTTTAGAGTAAGATCCCCTAGAACAACATATTGAGCCATTCCTTTCTTTTTCTACACTATATTATATGTTTCGTTACACCTTTGCAACTTAGCATACCGTGTAGATTAAGCCTATTCTAATCAAAGTTGCTAGTTGCTTTCGTGTAAAGTTTTGTATTTTCAGTGTCAAAGTGAAATTTTTCTATCTCTGTAATGGTCGAGAAATTGCACAATGCAATGGAAAAAATATGTAGCTTGTAAGTTTCACTACTTTCACGATTATGAATCATGTCCGAAGAAGAAGTGTTACAAGGAAAAGATTATCCAGATGAATTATGATAGTGAAGAAGGTGAAATAAAATCTAGATTTATGATGTATTGCAAAAAAAAGAGAATGAAGAAAAATAGTCGGTTCAAAAGAAGCTTATACCAAAGGAATCACTTGGAAGGATCGATTATTCATTGATATGTTACAAAAATCAACGTTGTAAAGTCTTGTAAAAAGTAGTCGATATCATCACTTATTCTGTAAAAGTATGTAAAGATCGGGATGTAAGGGAAGTTGACCGTTATGGGAACGCCAACTTAGGTTGTCTTTATCATTTCTATGATCGAGGCGTTTGTCTATATGTTTGAGTCTTTGTCATGGAACGGTCGAGGGAAATTTACTAGCAACCGTATCTTATTGTTGTCTTAATCTATTTGTTTTATAAATTTTGTTTAACACCCATTTTACTTCCCTTTCCTAGCAACCAACCTTAGTGTCTACTCGAACGAGGACTTATACGAGCATGCATGTATATTTCGTCGTTACGACCATGTATGCATGTCTCAGCTGCCTTGTTGGATGACGACTTTCGATGAAAGTTAGAAATTCCCTACCCTATATCATTCTTCATCCTAACCGCTGGTAAAACACTAACATGGATGTGAACGGAATGTATTATGACCAAATTCTGTCTATGTACTAATATAGCTGCCTTATTGGTGTGGTAACTTATTGGTGAAAGACTGTGAATGATCAACCTAAGCCTTCTTAACCAATTTTATCCTTTTGACGTGTTTGTCCCTTAGCTTATCATGAGTGTGTATCCATACCAAGCCTATGATAGAAAACTAATACGACCGACAATTGAGCACCAATTAAATGTTGCACCATAGATTAGTTGAGTGATACTGAGTGTTTCATTCAATATTTCACAGGATCTTGGTTATGCTAGTGATTAGGACAAAACGATGCTTAAACGGAAAATCCTCAACGGACACATTTTCATAAACCAAAACTTTTCTAAAGTCTACTTGAGGACAAGTAGGATTCAAGTGGGGGGATATTTGATGACATCAAATAACGTCACTTTATAATATCATTTATCCTACTGTTTTTCCCACTTTTATATAATTATTGCATTATTTGGTACTTAATTGCTTTAAAGTTTATAAATGCAGTAATTCAGGAGTGTTTTGTGAAGACAAGCTAAAAGGCGCATAATTTGGAGCTAAAACGAAGACATTTGAAGAATGCTGATTTCTGACTACATACGCCGTATCCAACAAAAGAGATACGGCGTATCAGCGCCAAGACTTCACAAGAAAACGCGTTTGACCAATTCCCAATACGGCGTATCCTTCTGTTTACATACGCCGTATCCACGAAGATAACTATTCGAAGATACAGTAAATCAAGTAAATTGGGAAGCATATCATGATTATGATGAACGTAATGCGCGCACTCCAAGGATCCATCCCAATACAACGTATCGACCTGCCAAATATGACGTATCGATCTTTTCAACACTATAAATAGAAAACCAAAATTGAGTTTTCGTGGCAATATCTATTCTTTATACCATAACTCCAATTAAAGGAAAATTTTAGAAGAAGAAGATCAGCCACGAAAAACAAGGTCCCAAGAATTGATCACGAATCCATAAGAAGATATCGTGTAAATTCTTTACTCGTCTTAATTCGTTTAATTTTCATTGTTTGATTACGCTTGGTATAATTACAATGGTTGTGGGTATTAGCCATCATTTAAGAAAGTTCAATGTTTTTTATGTTTAGCTAATCAATTTCTAATTTATCGTTGATAGTTTACTTATGGTTAATCACCTCATACTTGTTTTTTGGCATTTTAAGTCCGTTTTTGGTTATTTCAGCTCGTTTTTAAAGGTAAAAGGTATGTGTATTTAAGCACATACCACTCTCCATATCGTGTTTCATATTACTGGACCAATAGGATCACAAATAACATTCTGTTTTTGTCTTTGAATTATGAACTTAGTTAGACCGGTAGGTGACCCGTTTATGGTTTAGCAATCATGCTCTTAATTAACTGTTAAAGAGGATCACCACTGCTTTGATTCCCTAAGATAGATTATAATTAAACTAAAGGATGCTTTATGCAGATGTGTTAATTATGACAGGATTAATCGTGTCTAGGTCTTAGGATGATGTCCCGCCTAAGTCTTAAGAATGATATGCCGCTTCGAGATAAGTAAATCATTGCACTAAAACAAACAAACCAGCATTGAACCGGGTTTAATATGGCTAATATAGTTTTCTATCATTTGGCTTGTACCGCTTTCCTATCTTCTAATTTTCTTCTTTTGTGTTTATTGTCTATTGAATTGATATTTGGTTCCACCAAACCTGTGCCAGTCTCTCAGGCTGAAAACTCCCATATCATTAGACAACGTATATAGCATAGGTTTAACCAGTAATTAGAACTAATTAAAATACTAATAGAATATAGGATTAATATTCCACTCTTAGTGTACAACACCCTACTTACCGCGAACTCCATCTTGACCGGGTATACTGCTCGTTAAAGTGTTGTTTTAGGTGTATCGGCTAAATATAAGTGTTAAACTTGATAATCAAATAATTGACCCTACACGACAGCACATCAGTGCATGTTAGCAATCTTTCATGACATGATTGAAGACATGGACGATTTCTCTGTCTTTGGAAACTCTTTCGACAAATGCCTAAATAATCTCGATAAAATGCTCTAGCATTGTAAAGATGCTCATCTTATCTTTAATTGGGAAAAATGTCACTTTATAGTCAAAGAAGGAATTGTGCTTGGACACAAGATGTCCGACGCAGGACTTGAAGTCGACAAAGCAAAAATCAACGTAATCTCAAAACTTCCACCCCCTACTAACATCAAAGGTGTTAGAAGTTTTCTAGGACATGCCAGTTTTACCGAAGATTTATAAAAGATTTCTCAAAAATTGTCCGACCTATAACTAAGCTGCTTGAAAAAGATACTCCGTTTGAATTCAATGATGAATGTCAAAAAGCATTCGAATTATTAAAAGAGAAACTCACCTGTGCTCCTGTGATCACAAGCCCAAACTAGAATCTTCCATTTGAACTTATGTGTGATGCAAGTGATTTCGCAGTCGAAGCTGTCTTAGGTCAAAAAGATGGTAAAAACTTCCACCTAATCTACTTCGCAATCAAAACTCTCAATCCAGCTCAACAAAAATACACCGTAACCGAGAATGAACTTATGGTTGTAGTTTTTGCATTCGACAAATTTAGATCCTATCTTATACTATCAAAAACTATTGTTCACACTGATCAGTCAGCTCAGCTCTTAAACATATGTTTAAGAAACAAGACGCAAAACCCCGTCTTATTCGATGGATTCTACTCCTACAAGAATTCGACATAGAAATCAAAGATAAAAAAGGTACAAAAAATGTTGCTGCTGATCACTTATCCAGGATTGACAATAACGAGTCAAGTAATGACAGTGAGGTTGACGTCAACTTTCCTGGAGAAACCCTTATGGAAATTAACACCAGAAATGAATCATGGTTCGTAAACTTTGCAAACTATTTAATGGGTAATATTATACCAAAAGGAATGACGTACCAACAAAAGAACAAATTCTTCTCTGACCTCATACACTACTTTTGGGGAAAACCTTATCTTTTCAAAGTATGTTCTGACAGTGTGATCAGACGCTGTGTATCTAGACCAGAAATCCGAACCATTTTAGATCAATGTCACCACGGACCAACCTGTAGACATTATGGACCAACCGGTAGACATTTTACAGGCCAACAATCATAAAGGAAGCTCATACTATAGTCCAACTTTGCGAAGCATGCCAAAAGACGGGAAATATATCAAAACATGATGAAATGCCATTAAACAACATCCAAGTGTGTGAAATTTTTGATATTTGAGGTATCGACTTTATGGGACCATTCCAAAAATCACATAAGTTTGAATACATTCTTGTTGTTGTCGATTACGTATCTAAATGGGACGAAGCTCAAGCTTTACCAAGTAATGATGCTCGAGTTGTTATTACTTTTCTTATAAAACTATTCTGTTGATTCGGAATGCCCAAAGCTTTAATAAGCGACCGAGGTATTCACTTTTGTAACAAGATAATGGAAAAGACTATGAAAAGATATGAAGTTAATTACCATTTCTCTACATCATACCACCCTCAAACAAGTGGTCAAGTTAAGAATACAAACAGATCCCTCAAAAGCATTCTTGAAAAGACTGTTAAATACAATCCTGCTATTTGGTCAAGAAAACTTGATGATGCTCTATGGGCTTTTCACACTGCTTACAAAACACCTACCGGTACCACACCATACAAATTCATATATGGAAAAAATTGTTACCTGCCATTTGAAATTGAACACCGTGCATACTGGGCACTTAAGAATTGTAATCCATATCTCATCGCTGCTGGAGAAAAATGAATGTTTCAGTTACACGAATTAGATGAACTTAGACATCAAGCCTATGAAAACTATCGACTGTACAAGGCAAGAACCAAAGTCTGGCACGATAGGAAACTAAGAACAAGAAAAGAATTCAAACATGGAACTTTTCCAATAACTTGGAGTATTTACTTGACATATTTTCACTTTAAACCCTTAAAAATTCATTGGACATTAAGGGACGGTCATGAACTCGTTTTTTGGCATTTCTTCAAAAATTTCCACGGGTCAAACCACCCGAAATATAAATAACTATAAATAGTACCTTCCAAAAAGGATTATTAACTCCACAATAAAACATAAATTATCACCACAATTCTCATAAAATCACTCACCGCAACATGTACAAAATCGGAATGAAAACTGACAAACGTTCAAATAGTCAAAACACTATAATGAAATATTCAGAACACAAACGGCAAAGGTTTACATCGACCTCCTAAAAATAATTTTACCCCAAAATTCAGCTACTAACCATCACTAAACAAATGCATGTGACTTCAATTTCATTGATCCTCACGTTCCCGACATGAATTCAGACTACGTTTCGAATTCGTGCCAAACTCTTGCGATGGCAATCCTACTACCCTTCATCTCTAAACACCTCTCTTCCAAAATTTCCACAGGCTCTTCCCACAAAATTCAACTTATCATCACTCTGAATTCATCCAAATATGTGGGGTGGGTGGTTGGGGGTGGTGGGGGGGGGGGGGGGTGGGGGGGTGGGTTGGAAATTGGTATTGTAGAGGTAGATCGGCCAAGAACACATTCTCCAGGTTCGACACGTGAAACGTGTCATGAACACCATTCATTTCCTCAAGTAAGTCTAACCGATAGGCCACAGAACCTACCTTCTTAATGATCTCAAAAGGTCCAACAAATTTAGGTGATAGTTTCCCTTTATTCCTAAATCGTACCACACCTTTCCAAGGCGACACTTTGAGCAAGACAGAGTCACCTACACTAAACTCTAGAGGCTTCCTCCTCTTATCAGCATAAATTTTCTGACGATCACGCACATCCTTAAGTCTATCCTTAATCTATGAGATCTTCTCAGTAGTCTCTTGAACTAACTCAGGTCCTATTAAATGATATTCTCCAACCTCAGCCCACATAATTGGCGGACGACACTTTCTACCATACAACGCCTCAAACGGAGCACATCTCATACTAGAATGATAACTATTGTTATACAAAAACTCGACCAACGGAAGATGAACATCCCAACTTCCTCTGAAGTCCAGGACACACGCTCTAAGCATGTCTTCCAAAGTCTAAATAGTACTCTCACTCTGACCATCGGTCTGAGGGTGATAAGCCGTACTCATGTCTAAACAAGGTTCCAAATTGCCATCTTGCATTTGACTACCAAACTTGATGAGAAAACGACTATCACGAATCTAATCTTCTCTATGATCGTCCAGAACCATAATCTAGCAACTATCTCATTCAAATACAATCTAGACAAATCATATCTATCTTAAAATCCTCACACATAGGAATAAAATAAGCAGACTTAGTCAACCGGTCCACAATGACCCAAATTATGTCATGCCCACTACTAGTCCTAGGCAACTTAGTCACAAAATCCATAGCTATTCCCTCCTATTTTCATACGAGAATCTCAGGTTGCTGGAGCATGCCGGATGGCCTTTGATGCTCAGCCTTAACCTTTAAACAAGTCAAACACTTACTAACATACCTCAGCTATGTCCTTTTTCATTCCAGGCCCACCAATACCTCTCTCCTCAAATTATAATACATCTTATCAGCTCCTTGAGTGGTACAAAGTTACTTTGACTTATGTGATTCATCCCATTATCAGTGAATCTTACATCACCCTTCATCCACCCGCTCACCATTCGCCTCCCACCACCAACAAACCCAAACTCATCCCTATCGTCACACACACACACACACACACACACACACATCAAGACGAGAGGCGAGCAGAAGTGCGCCCTCGCCTCCCCACTAAACCCTCACTCTCTCTCACCTCTCTACGACCCAAACATAAATCAAGACCCTACATTTATGGGTGCAGTGAGCGTCACCGCATTACAACCTCCTTCTGGAGCGGGTTACATAAAAGGGGGGGGGGGGGGGGATCAAACCAGACAAATAGCAAAGTAAACACTGATTCACACCTAAGCTCAACACAACCAAGAATTAATCCCCCCCGTCGGCGCGAGCGCTACGAATTTACACTAGGTACTCATCACTCACTCCTTGACTGAAGTGTCATATTCATAGCTCTAACTCTTTTAGGCATTACTCTTTCCTTCCTACTCAGGGCATCAGCCACCACATTCGCCTTACCAGGATGGTAGCGAATTTCATATTCAAAATCACTAAACAACTCTATCCAGCGACGTTGTCGCACATTCAACTATTTTTGACTAAAGATATGCTGGAGACTCTTAAGATCCGTATATATGACACTCTTGTCCCATAAAAATAATGTCTCCAAATATTAAGTGCAAACGCGACTGCACCCAACTCCAAATCATGGGTCGTATGTAACAACCCTAAATTTTCATCAATGTAATATCTACTTATTAAATTAAGTACAACCTTTTTCACGGGAATTTTTTTGCTTTATTACATTATGTAACATAGTTTACATTTCCAAAGTAAACAAGCCCACGCAACAACCAATGCCAACTACAACTATGTTTACATTATGTAAACATCCTAATATGTCAAGTCTATGTTTAAATATCATTTTTACAATGTATGTTATCTATTTAACGTACCATTTACAACGTTATTCCAAAACAAGCATTATACGTTAACGTTTATTCCAAAAACCTTAATTACATGTCAAAACAAGTGTACAAATGTTCAAAGCATGTGTACAAGTTACAATGCTAAACTTTTGAATATCTTTTCCCTCCTAAACCTTAGTACAACCTTCTAAAGCTCAATGTACAAGTCAATTGTGCATGAAATACAAACTAGGTCATTTCACCTCCTAAATCATGTTTATATCTTACCACCACTTTAACACAAGGTACAAACACCCAATGCACAACTCCTAAACCCTAAACATAATCCCTAAATCATTCTAAACCCTAATACTAAAACCTTAATTAATCTATGTTAGGATTATGAAAAAGACTCGGTCACCCTTGTGTATCGTTTAGTATAGCATAGCTCGTAGTTAGAAAGTAAGCGTATGGCTTTCGGTATTGGGCCGGGTCTTTTAACCAAGTGTAAGCCCATACCCAAGCCCATAAATCTCACAAACACTTATATATAAACCCTTTTCCAGCCATGGGAAAGGGTTGGTTGTTCTTTTTATCACATTTTATGCTATTGCATTTTTCTCAACTAGAAGACCTCACTTTCCTCACTCTACGATACTTAGCCAACCCAATCAACTATGCTTGTGTTATGATATCTAAATAAAACAACAATTGGTATCAAGACCATGGGATGAAAGCTAGATTGTGTGTGCGTTTTCTGGTTAATTAGAATCAACAGTTTGGGTTATAAAGGTTTATGGTCTTAATTTCCTTAACACACTTTGATTCTCTATGTTTGTGATATTAAAGTAAGTGTTTTGTATGTTGTTAAACCTTCTAGACCAAGATTTTTTTTTTTTTTTGTGCAAAAAAACCAAGTAAAAACGTTCAAAAGGGTGATTTTTAGGTGTTTTTAGGTGAAAAAGTTCGTATATTCTTTATTACGTTTTGACCTTTCTAAGACATTCTTGGTTGCGTTTTGGTGAACAGTACTAAATATAACTGCGTTTAGCGTCAGAAGAAAGTACACTGCTTTTTTAGTCATTTTGTATAGTACAATAGTAACTAAAGCATTTTGGTCTTATTAGAGGTTGCATTTTTGGTCATTGTGTTTTGACCTGGAAAGTGCGTTATGACTGCAGTTGCGTTTTGGTAAGACAAGTGTTGCATTTTGACTAAGGGATACTCTGCCCAATTTTTTATTTGGTTGCGTTTTGACCAAATCTCAAGGTTGCGTTTTGATCAAATCTCTGGCTGCGTTTTGGCTCATTTTCTTCATTGCGTTTTGACAAGACTAGGTTGCATTTTGAAGACAAGTGTTGCATTTTGACTAAGGGATACTAACTGGCCTAATTTTTTAATTTGTATGCGTTTATGAACCAAATCTCAAGGTTGCGATTTGATCAAATCTTCAGCTGCCGTTTTTGGCTCATATCTTCATTGCAATTTGACAAGACTAGGTTGCGTTTTGATGGAAACTACACTGCGTTTTGACTTGACTGCACTACGTATTGCCTAAGTTTCATTATCGTCATTAAGTTAACTTATTTCAACCAAGCCAAATCTCAATCATACAACATATCACCTAATACAATATAGCAGCGAAAGATAATCTGGGGTATTACTTCATGGATACAACAATCATAATCATAGAAAACAACTTTAAAAGAGACGTTGTTTGTAAACAATTAGTTTTACCATTCAATATATTTCAGATTTTACAAAATTTAGTCCCCAAAATCTAAACATCATGTTAGAAAGATAACAGTTCAACCACCTTCGAGTCCAGCCACACCGTACCGCAACATGCACAATTACCTGAGATAAACAGCTAAAAAGGTCAAACACAAAGGTTGATTGAAATTCAAGGTTTGAAATGTAATAGTAAAATACAAAGTTATCATAATTGGAAAATTGGTATTGCAGGAATAATTGTTATGAAGAACATTATAGTCATAGTGAACAGTATTATCACCCTAAACTCATAATCACATAAAGAGAAAAGTGATAATTAAAGATATTTAGGGAAATACTACCCAAAGAGACATTGAAGATATTACCCAAAGAGATTTGGGAAATATTACCAAAGAGATAATGGAGATATTACCCAAAGAGATACTAAAGAGAATATTGAGGAGATACTATCACCCAAATAGATATTTCCCATGTACCTAGGCCAATAGTATTCTGATAGCATATATTTAGCATAACACTTGCATTCCATGAATATTTATAGTAGGTGTCCCGAGTTTATAAGATATGTTAGATTATGAATTCATTTATTCTTTGAAAATTAATCACATAGTTATAAGAAAAATGAGTAATGTAAAAGAGTTTATAAAAAGCATGTATCCCCCTCGCGGGTTTATAAAACATCTAAAATAAGTAAAGGCGAAGTTAAGAACTTCACCTGAAAAAAAATTTTATGTAGATGTACTAAATATGGCAACATGAAAGCTGACAAGACCTTATACACAAACATAACCAGGGAAGGTTGATATAGCAAAAAGAAAATAAACACCACGTCACGCAACCTGAGTAAATATGTTGAGTCTTAGGAAGATTGTACTCTAGAACTTTAGTTTTAAGAGTTATAAGTTTGATTGAAGAGTTTGGAATTATTGTATCACCGTTCGGGCCATCATAATTCAGAAGTCATTCAGTAAACGTTTGAGGAGCTAGGGCACTTTAAATCGTAAACCCAACAACTCAGTCAGAACGTAATACCAAGATGAAACCTCTTAATATGAAGCTCCCTAGTATTGTGGTACAATATAGCTTCCAGATGATCGGTTTTAAGCGTTTTATTCAATATCTGGAAATGTTAAGCACGTCAAGCGTTAATTAAAGTTATGTCTGGTAATGTTTTGAATGTGTTTTTATACTTTTTCAAAATGTTACATTTTAGACCCTGGGTTTGGAAAATTGCAAGTAGACCCCTAGGGTTTGCATTTTTACGACTTTGGTCCTTCAACTTTGAAAGATATACCAAGTAAACCTTGGACTTTGAAAAGTGACATAATAGACCCCTATAGTTATAACTTTGATAAAATGACACTTTTAGTCCTTTTAGTTATAAGTTTCTGAAATTTACGATATATATTAGTACCCCCTTGCCATGAAATATTAATTACAAAACATGTCCAAATTGCCATGCAAGCTTATTTTAACATTTCAATAGACATTTATAAGTTATAATAAACTAAAATATGAAGTTTTAACATAACACAAGTTTAATTTAATGATTCGTTAAGCTAGGAAGTAAAACGGGTCAAATTAGGGTTTTAAAATGAAAACGCGCGGGTTTTAAGATTAAATTCTTTCATGACTTATCAAAGCACTTATTTTAACATTATATAAGCTTATTAGGATAGATTATAACAATAGTTTACAAGTTTAGCTCATAGTTTAAGTAAAAACATGAAATTAGGGTTTTGGGTGTACGGTTTTGGATCAAAAAGGTATAACACATAGGTTTTTGAGTTCAAAGCTTTATATTATGATTTTAGCAAGATCATATGAACATTATGACGTTATAAAAACAGATCATAAGTTTAGAGAACCTGGTCTTGAGCTTATGGCTTGGAAACGGGTCAGAATCGGGACTTTCGGCTTCGTACGCCTAGAATAACGACTCCCGGGCTTTGTTTCTTGGTTTATTTTGCTTCCTTTCTGAACTTGAGCCTTCTTAAGATCACTTAGGATCTATTAGTAAAAATATATCTTCTATGTAAGGGTTATAAGAGGAGGAAGGGGGTATGAAAAAAATGAAGTGGTTATGGTTCCTATTTATAGTAAAGGACGACCAAGGTAAGCTTATGATCTGAGTTAGGACATGTGTAAGGGCTAGAGGGTGATGAGGAGGGTCTATAGGATGTGTTGGTTAAGCTAGAAACTAGCTTGGATGAGGTGTTTACCCCATTGCATGCCGCGGCTAAACAAGAAGAAAAAGGAAGACCATGTGCCATTTTTAAACTATATAAGGTAAAGATATTTGTTTGAGGTGCTTGTAAGCTGCTTAGGAATGAAGTAGCTTAGTCATGGAGGTGCTTGGTTGCAAGAAAAATAGTTAAAATGGGTCATTTTGCAAGGGTTTGTATTTCGGGTTCATTTAGGGTTCATAAGGGTTCGGGTTAAGTTTTCTAGCTTGTAATTCGTATATATTTGATTAGGAATGATAGGTTACTGATCCTAGGACTTATATTAAGGATTATAATCAAAATTTGATAGGTGGTTTGGGTTAAAATGGGTAGAAAATGAGTAAACGGGTCAAAGTTACAATTAGGGCACAATTAGGGTTTTCTAGCTTTGTTTCTTGTACATTGTTGTTAATATGGTGAAATGATGATGGAAAGTGATTGAGAATGTTGTAATTTATGTTATTATAACTTATTTAAGTATTGGTTTAGGTTTACAATGGATAAAAATGAAGAAACGAGTCATAGTTTAGAAACTAGCTCGGTTTTAGGGTTTAGGGTTTTGAATTAGGGGTTTGAGTACAAAAAGATGTATGAAAGCTTATGAATAGAATATTTAGTGTTTATACATTGTAGAATTAGTGTATTAGCTTACACACAAGTGATGGTCAAGAAATTAGAATGAAAACTGAGGTAAAACGGCTATTTTGGAGATCATGCTTAATGACTTGTACATTGAGCTTTTAGAGACTTGTACTTTGACTTGAAGAGATTTTATATTTCAAATGAGATGTTATATTGCTTGTACATATGCTTTAGTAGCTTGTGCATTCACTTTAGATGTTAATCCTTCATGGAATTAGGGTTTAGAGGCATCCGATAACGGTTTAAAGCCCGTTTTGATATAACGTTGCGAATGGTACATTATAGGAATAATGTACTTTGTAAAAATGATATTATGATATTGAATTGATATATTATGATGATTGCTGGACATATATGAAGATATGATTGCGATAGATAGGTTGACTAAGCCCGTTAACTTTAGTTATGCAAGAAATGTTGCATATTGAGATATTGGCAAAGTAAGTAATGTAATGTAATAAAGCGAAAAATTTCCTTGAACAAGGTGAGTTCATATATAGCTGATAGATTGTACATCATCTAACTTAATAGATAGATATTTACATTTATGAAAATTGTGGCTTATTATAGTGATAGATTGGATGTTGCCAGTATTGATGGAGGTGTGAAGGTTTGTGATGATTGAGGAATGTTTGTGTATATAGGTGATGATTCAGAAATAACAAAAACTGGTATTGTAAGAAGAGTGGGTACCTGAGTTCTTGGGACTTCATGGTAGACATGAACATCTAGTGGAGAAACAATTTTTTGCATAAGTATGAGGAATATCTAAAAAATTTAGGAATTTAGATGCCAAGTCGGATGAACGAGAAGAACTAGTAACATGAACTTCAGTCTTCTTCATAAAAGTAGAAATTGTCACATGAGCATCTTCAACAACTTGTTCTTGAGTAGTCTCTAAATTTTCATTCCCTTGTTGAGCGTCAATCATTTCAGCATCAACACCCTCACCTTGAACAACCTCTTTATCAGTCTGAGTGGGTTCTTCCAATCTTGCATCAACATCATCATCAAATTGGTAATCAGTATCATCCAATCCCTGTTCTTCATCACTTTTAATCACTTTATCACTTTCTGATTCTAGATTTTCATCATCTTTATCATCAGTGGAAGAAGGAGTATGAACAAGCTCCTCCTCTTCTTGATCATCATCATCAGATTCTTCTTCTTTCTTCAAATCAGATACTTTCTCTTCACTTTCATTCTCCTGCTCACTGTCTTCATTACTTGAATCTTGATCATCATTGTTGCTATCATCTTCATCATTTCCCCAAGACTCAGATTCACTCTCAGTAGAGTCATCTTCTGTCACATCGGGAACCCCTGACTTATCACCAGTTCCTTCATTTGTGACAGTAGGCATGATCTTATCAACACTTGGTGGTTTTACGGAAACCATACTAGAACCACTAGGATGTGTCTTGTGAAAGTCCCTTAAGCTCTTCTTTCTTACTTCTTTCATCTGAGCTTCTTATGTCAAAGCTACTTCAGATAGCAATTAAATTCCTTTCGCACG
>BQNB010090378.1:5148-27160 GCA_026074375.1 Tanacetum coccineum | reverse complement strand
ATGAATAATTCCTGCTGGTAGTATGAAGACGGATGCCCAATATAGATGCATTTACGATAATACATAAAGGATAAGTTATCGTCGACCTACAAATGATTACCATTTGTTCTTCTAATATTTAATCCGCTTATGAACATGCTCAACGATGATTTTTCAATCCTTATAAACAAGTCTAGAAGAAATGAGTGGAAAGCTAAGTACTTGACTGGAAGAGTGACACTTTCAAATGACTTGTGTTGAAGTATAGACACTTTTACGCTTTCAGGAACATTACACATGAAAATAGTACGCATTTTTACTTATAAAAATAGTACATGTTAATACAAATAATGCTTAGAAACGTTATTTATATTTTTCGACTCCTCTACGTTTTAAAGATAACAAAATGTAAAAACATTCACGATAAAAATAAACGTTTACATGTTATTAATCGTAAACTTCCATTTCGACATAAATCACTTAAGGTATAGATAAACAAACCATTAAACTTAATTAGTGATCAAGAAAATAATTTTTCTTATTAATCCATCACATTTCTACAAAATTATATTTTTACATAATTACACAAAAATAGTTTTGTTAAATAAAAATAATGTTTTATTTAAAAACATAAATTTGAAATTGAAATTTCCCCCCCAAAACTGAATATATCTTATCAGGATAAACCTTCCCCATAAAAGGACAAAAATCAGAGCGTCAGTCTAGGGCGACCTCCTTAGTGCCTAGGCGGACCCCAGATATATTTGGGACCGCCGGGACCGCCACCAGCTGACCGTTGGGAATTCCTGGCTATAAATACTACACTATTCTCAGTAGAAAAACAGACCTCTTTGCACGATTTTTTCAGTCTTCTTTCTCTTTCTAAACCTTATTTCTCTCACTAAATATCTTGATCACTAATATAGTTTAATCTTGTTTCAAGTGATCAAATCTAATCTTCTATCTTTTTCCTTTTTCTATCAAGTGCAAGAGAAGAACACTCGTATTCGCCAAGAAACGAAGTGTTATAGATTAGTGATTTCTTCTCTCTTCTTCTAAGATTCAAAACTCTATTTTGATTATCTTGTGTGATTGTGTAAATCGGATTGTGTGTAAATTCGATAGTGTAGATCTTGTGATTGGGTAGTACTTGTGTATGTGGTAGATTAGTTCTAGCTAAGATTATGACTCGATATTTAGCTATAGTGTCGGAAAATAACGTAAGCGACGTGTAAACGGTTTTCTCCGCCTGAAGGGAGCTTGTTGACACAGTGAAATCTCTAGTCGGATACTCGGGGAGTGGAGTAGAGCGAAGAAGAGCTTCGTAGCCTAACCCCTCCTTCTAGTTTCCACATTTGGTATCAGTAGCCGAGGTCACTCAAGATTTTTAAAATATATTGTATTTTAAAGCTTCGATCGATCTATGGATTCCGACAAATATCTAGAAGGGCAATCCATACTATTTGAAAGTGATAGTTTTATTTATTGGAAAAATAGATTCGAAACATATGTTAAATAAAAAGATCTTCATCTTTGACATGTTACTACTAACGGTGATTTCCAACCTTTTGAATAAAATCCGAAAACCAAATTAGATGAGGTTTTCCTTTTTGAGAAACAAAGTGATGATCTTAAAAAGAGGCGTGCGAAAAATAACGAAGCCAAAATGGTTATTTACATTGCTTTGCCAAGAAAAGTATATGAAATAATTTTCATGTGTAATACGAAAAAAGAAATTTGGAAAACTTTGTTAATCACCCATCAAGGTAATAGCCAAGTCAAAGATAACAAGATTGACCTTTTGGTACAACAATATGAACAATTCGTCATTTCTGAAGACGAATCTATAGATAGTGCTTTTGCTATGTTTAATATTATTATTACTAGGCTAAAAGTTCTTGATGAAGGTTATTATAGCAAGAATTATGTTAGGAAGTTTCTTAGGGCTCTACATCCCAAATGGAGAGCAAAGGTCACGGCGATTGAAGAGTCGAAAGACTTAACATCACTGTCACTTGATGAACTCATCTAGAACCTCAAAGTTCACGAGATGATCATCAAAAAAGATTATGAAATAGTCAAAGCTAAGGGAGAAAGAAAATCTTTTGCTTTAAATGCTAAGAAAGAATCTAGTGATGAGGAGTGTTCGACTTCCGAAAGTGAAGACGAAGAATACGCCATGGCGGTTAGAGACTTCAATAAGTTCTTTAAGAAAAGAGGTAGATTTGTAAGACAACCACGGAATGACAAAAAGACGTTCCAAAAGAAGCCGAGACGACAAGAACGGCAAGAGGGATAGGAAGTGTTTTAGATGCAGTGATCCAAATTATCTTATTGGAGAATGTCTAAAACCACATAAGGACAGAACCAAGAGCGTCGTCGGAGGTTCTTGGAGTGATAGCGGTGAAAAAGATGATGAAAAGGCTAAAGACAAAACATGTCTTGTGGCTCAAGCATCAAAGGAGGTATGTTCCGATTCCTCTTACTTTAGCGATGAATTTTCATCAATATATGATTTTACTTTAGATAATTAATATGATAAACTTTGCAAGATGAGTTTGAAAATAATCACTAAGAATAAACAACTAAAAGTTACTAGAAATAGTTTAGAAAATAAACTTAGTGAACTAAAATTAAAATTGTCTACATTAGAGAAAAACAAAGGAGTTTGATTCGAATGTACAAATTGTCAATCATTTAAAGTTGACAACGAAAAACTCAAAGAAGAAGCTCTTAAACTAACTAAATTTGAAAAGAGCACACATTACTTAAATGAAATGTTAAGCATCAATAAACTCTCGGTGATATATTAGGTTTAGGGTTTTTAAACTAATGTGAAGCATCTATTTCCACATCTAACATATTGCATCAAATGCTTGATGATGTATATCACTAACAACTTTAGTACCCTATGAGATATTGCGGACATTGTTTGAGTTATATGTTCTTATATAATTAGATATGCTTGAAGTTGATTGAACTCGATGAGGGTGGAATTAAAGGATAGTGGATGCTCTAAACAAATTAGGGTGACCGAAAGCTCTTCTCAACTACAAGCATACATCGGTGGTATGTTAATTTTTTTGGTAGTAATCTTCGCTTTCGTAACATCATTGGCTAAGATAAGATTAATATGACTCTCTCAGAGTAGTTATTGATAGAAACATGTAGTTAACTTAAGATTCAACTGTAAGTGTAGGACAAATATGTGATAATAAATTTAGAGTAACTTTCTCTAAAGATGATAGTGAAATCACTAAGGATGGTAAAGTCATAGGTAGAGGTATTAGGAAGAAAGGCTTATACGTGATGAAATTAGGAAATAAGCTGGAAGACAAAATTTGTCTTGCAACGATTGATGAAAACTTTACGGTGTGGCATAGGAGATTAGGTCACACTAATATGCGTCTCATTCAATCGTTAGCATCTAAGGAATTAGTTAGAAAATTACCTAAGCTTAAGTTTGATCAACATTTCTGTGATGCTTGCAAAATTAGAAAACAGGCTCACGCTAGTCACAAAGCTAAGAATATGGTCTCAACGACTGGATGCTTAAAACTTCTCCATATGGATCGTTTCGGTCCATCCGCCGTACGGAGTTACGGAGGAAACCTCTACACCTTAGTGATAGTAGACGACTATTCTAGGTATACATGGACAAGATTCCTTAAAACTAAAAATGAAGCATTCGATCAATTCGAAATATTTAGTAGGAAAATACAAAACCAACTAGGATGTTCTATAGTGTCAATTAGGATGGACCACGGTAGAGAATTTGATAATGAAGTGCAATTTGGAGAGTTTTGTAATGCCAACGGTATTACACATAACTTTCCGGCTCTACACACTCCACAATCAAATGGCGTGGTAGAAAGCAAAGGGAACAAATAGAAGAATAGTTGTAATGAGATTTCTGACCGGCTTGTGATCGGAATTTGATTCTCTTAGATGTCAGTTCTTGAATGAGTCTGAAACTCCGTTTCTTACCGATACATTTGCTCGAGTTATTCGTAATGAGACTTTACGGTATCCTCATTCATCGGTTTCTAATAGTGCTTTAGTTAGTCGTAGTGGATTTCAAGGTGGTTCTAGGAATGGTAATAGTGATCGAGTTGGTGATTCCCAAGGTTTCAATTATATTGAGGTTAGTGTTATTATTTTCATGAATTAGGGCATACCACAAGTAATTGCAAGAAACTCTTAGCTAAGAAAAACGGCTCATCTGCACGTGCTTCTGCCACTTCTGATAAAACAATCACTATTTCTGCCGAGGAAATGCTCGTCTTAAAGGTTCAGTGAATGCAAATTCTTCTACTTCTACTACTACTAGTGCTATTGTTGGGATAGAATCTGTGGAGGTATATGGTGACCAAGACGATTGTATCTGGTAACCATAAAGATTACTGTTCTTAAGTAATTTGTTATTTTTTTGTTGAGGATTTAGTTTTTGGAGTTCTTTTTTTGGTTAGTTGAGACATGCTACAGGTTTCTTTGTTTTTCGGAGTTTTTTTGTTAGTTGAGACATGTATTGTCAGGTTGCTTCGTCATTTGGAAATTCTGGTTAGTTGTGACCTCCTGATTGCTTCGGTCTTTCTGGATTTATGTGTTAGTTGAGATCTTTCGGTTGCTTTGTATTTTAGTTCGATCCTAAGTGAGAGCGATTAGTTTTGTGTTTGTTGAAAATTTGGATCATTGCTTCGTGGAAGACTTTTGCTTATAATTTTTGGGTTTTAATCGTTTTTGGGTTTCATATTTGTAACAAGCTGGGCATGATCTGCTCCAGCTTGAGGGAGGATGTTAGAGTTAGTAATAAGGGCACATACCATTAGTTAACCTAGATTAGCCTTCAAGCTAAGCAATGCTTATTTATACTCCTTTAGTTTTAGTCTTTTATTATCAATTCAATAAAAAACATTAGTTAAAATATCTATTGCTCTTTATCTATGTTTACAACTCTTTCTTAGGGTTTATCAGCTTCAAGCGAGATTTTTGCATTTACATTTTGGCATTCATACTTTAACAGATAATCATTTCCGTTCCTATAATTTGAAAAGTACCAGGCCCCTCTAGTTTCTTCCGATTAAGTTACTCTTCCAAAAAAAATTACTTATATGAAAATGTTAACAATAGCGTTAAAGGTAATACCTTGCTTTATTATGTGTGTGTTTTTTACTTTCAAACCATCATTTATAAAACATATAAACGCTTCAGATACAAATGTTGTAAGTCAAAAAAAGGCAAAAACAAACCACAAGAAAAGTACCAGTTTTGAATTGTGAGTTAGGGACCAACGGTGAAATTAGGAAAATTTTGAAATTACAAAAAATCCCATGGTTGGAAAGTCAAATAGGAGAGATAACGATTCAAAGTAACGCCAGTTATGTACGTATAACGGGGCTCAAGGGACCAAATGAGCACCAAAAGTAGACTTTAAGAGCATCTACAATGCATTAAGTCATCAAAGACTTGATGCATTTAATGCAATCAATGCATAAGACACTTAATAACTAAAACATAAAAGCTTCAGATACCAATGTTATAAGTTAGAAAAGGAAAAAACAAACCATAGGAAAAGTACTAGTTTTGAATTGAGAGTTAGGGACCAACGGTGAAACTAGGAAAATTTTGAAATTACAAAAAATCCCATGGTTGGAAAGTCAAATAGGAGAGATAATGAGTCAAAGTAACACCAGTTACGTACGTATAACGGGGCTCGAGGGACCAAATGAGCACCAAAAGTCGACTTTAAGAGCATCTAAAATGCATCAAGTCATCAAAGACTTGATGCATTTAATGCAATCAATGCATAAGACACTTAATAACTAAAACATAAAAACGCTTCAGATACCAATGTTGTAAGTCAGAAAAGGCAAAAACAAACCATAGGAAAAGTACCAGTGTGAGTTAGGGACCACCGGTGAAAGTAGAAAAAATTTGAAATTACAAAAAATCCCATGGTTGGAAAGTCAATTAGGAGAGATAACGAGTTAAAGTAACGCCAGTTACGTATAACGGGTCTCGATGGACCAAATGGGCACCAAAAGTCGACTTTAAGAGCATCTACAATGCATCAAGTCATCAAAGACTTGATGCATTTAATGCAATCAATGCATAAGACACTTAATAACAAAAAATCTTTAGAAATACTTGAGGTTTACCAAGTCTTTGTAAAAATTTTTTCAAAAAGTCTTTGATAAAATGCAAAAAACCCACCATAAAGCTTTTTAAAATAGTGAAAAGGTTTTTATCATTTTATCCATTGTGAATGCTCTAAGAAGCAATGACATCAAACCCCGATATCTGAGGATTGAATCCGCAGTGCATCCTAAGTCCAGGCACTAAAAATGTAATTTAGCACCCTTAACGAAGTTATGAAATACACCTCAAACTTTACCGCTCTTAAACAAAATTTCAATGTCTAAACTATTACCATCAACATTAAGGTATTATGACGAAAAACAATGAATGTACAATAATAAATTTTGGGTGAATTGCATATAAATCCATAACAAATTTCTAATTGAGCCACATGCATTCTCATAATCAATAGCCTAAACTCTATAAAGCAAAAGAAAAAAAATAGCTACAATAATCCTCACTTTGCACCATCCTCTTCATATACTCATATTCCATCATTAATTACCTTTGAAGCTCTAGTGCATTAAATAAAAAAAGTAAAAACATAAAACCTTCAGAGTATCAAATCAGAGTGAAGAATTGTCAGTCAAACGTGAGGAGTATGCCGACATATATACAAAACATAGATCTGTGATTTATACTTGTGCATATTTTTACTAGAGTTGCTAATATAATTTGCGTGATTTTTAATATAGTTTGTGATATACTGGATTCATCAGGAAGTGAATTTGATTATTTGTTTAAGTTGTTGATGATGGGTGATTCTTGTGTTGGCAAAAAGGTGATGGAGAATTAAAAGATATGAGATTGTGAAATGGGTTGAAGAGATGAAGGGTATTTTATGTCTTTGTTGTGTTGTTTATGTCCTGGTTGGGAATGAGAGGGTTTTTTACACCCTTTTACATTAAGGAATATCTTCTATAATAAGCTAAAAAGAAACAAACTAAAAAACTGTGTAGAAAAAGGATTTTTACCAAAAAAGACATTAAGCAAAAAATAAACAACCTTATACATACTGATTAAACTAGGAAAAAGGAATGACATAACATTGCACATTGATTCACGCATTAAAATATTTATAGATCAAATGGTATAACAAATTTTTAACGTGGACTGTCATATATATATAATTTATAATTAAATTCATTCAAAAACAAAACTTAATACAATCAAAACAATATAATTACCGTATGATTACCTGATCAAAATTAGGGTTTAATGGTGTAGAGAAATTTGTGTATTGAGAAGAAACTACGCTGTCAATGTATCTGTGATAATGATCAGTGATGTCTTTTAAATTTGTGATAAACACAAGTGTATAATCGTCATTTGTTATACCAATTATAATTAATAGATATTTTTTTGCTATTAAAAAGATGTAAAATAATATTTTGGATATATATGTAATTATGAGTTTTAGTTAGATATATATGCAATTATTAGCTTTTGGAAGGATATATATATATATATATATATAGAGAGAGAGAGAGAGAGATGAGATCATGAGAAAACATCATCTCGGTGGAAAACCTAGAAAACTCATCTACAATCGTTGGATCAAGGCTTCCTCCCCTCCTTTTTTTACCAAAATACAAGGACCTATTTGTTACTTCCTTCATTCTTAAAGGGACAGTTTTATAAATTCACATCTACCATATATAATGCCTAATTATATTTCATTTTTTTCTTTTCTTTTTTCTTTTTCTCTGATGGTAGTATCGACACACATTCAGTGGTACCATCGCAGTCACTGTCATAGTCCCCATATCTGATCAAGGTCACCATTGTGTATGTAACACCGTCACAGTCACTGTCCACATCACCGTCACCGGTGTCGGCGATGGCGCCGCCGATGGCTGAGCCTTTTTCAGGTAATACAAACCCTAAGTTAATTAATATACGTATTTAGCAGCTAATTGTAGGTATCTTTTGTTAATTGATGTTGATTAACTTTTAATTTTTGTAGTTGAAGTGTGTTTGAAGCCTTCTAGCACGGCGATAATCAATGACGTGAAGTTCATCGTCGAAAGGTTGTTATTTTTATTAGTTTGTATGAAATGTGCCCTAACATTGATCAAAAAATGTATTACTGTAATAATTAGATTTAGTTTGTAATATATTTGCAAATTTGGAGTATTTTTGATTGAAGTGTATTAAGTTAAAGGCACGATATTTGTTTAGATATTTGTGTTTAGGGACAGTTTAGACATACGTAAGTTTGCATTTTCATGATTGAAATATATATGTTTAGATAATGATCTATGTCATAAATTTGTTAATGAAATGCAACATGAATACATTTACGACATAATTTTGTTTAAGGTGACTTTGAATATTTGAGCTGAATTGTTGATAATTTGAAATACGAAAACGCTTATTGATGTTAAGTCATGCTAAAAGGACTGAGTAGTTATTGTCTCATCATATGCATTATCATTATAGTAGTAGATAAGTATGTCATTGACTAGACGAATAAGTTCAGGATGCCAATGCTTTAGATAGTGCTATAAGGTTAATTTCTTTGTTTGCAAGATGGAACTTCGAGAAAAACTAGCCCTCTTGTTCGTACATAGTTTTTTACTGTATCAAGTTGATGAAAGACCAGAAGTGAATTAAGCCATTTATAAAGCCATGTTTGATTTTGGCGGCATGATCACTTGCATCAAGCCTTAAAAATGATTAAGTTGTTAGCTTCTTATAGTTCTTATCGTTAAAGAAAGCAAAGAAAAGTGGAAAGAAGAGTGGTATGAAAGCAGTCGTTGCAGATAAGGAGGTAAAGGAGGAAAGTCAGAATGGAACGGCTAATCAGGTGGCAGCAACTTCATTCCCCAAAAGGCTTTTTAAAATCGGTGACATCATATGCAAATCAAATAGATTGTACGGTTCAACTTATATTACTAACCGATGAGTTATACATTATGCAGGGAAACAATAGATGACTATACCAAGAAATCATGCAAATATCTCTGGTCATATTCAAAGCAATGGCGAAGTCGTTGGAATTGGAAGAGAACTGTTTCTCAAAGCATTTTACCGAGGAAAGAGATGTTCTTCAAGGGCGGTTTATTTTGTACCCACCATGCTCGACCCCTGATACAGTTTTGGGTCAGAAATCTCATTTGGATAGATAAGGAATTACTCTTCTTTTGCAAGATCCGGGGTCGAAAGGCTATAAGTGTTGAATGATGGTAAATGGTACATGGTTCCCATGATTCCTGAAGCCCTTTTCATTATCTTGGTGATCAAATGCAGGTAGAATCTAGTGGCAGTGTATCTGTACAACTTATGGTTAAACGTACGCATTACAAGTGTCTATCAATCTATATACGTGCATTTTTGTTTTTGTAGATCATGAGTAATGGGATTTTCAAGAGCCCGGTTCATAGGGTGGTGACTAATTCTGAGAAGGGGAGAATATATGTGGCCATGTTTACTGAACCTGAGCCAAACAAAGAGATGGGCATCAAGATTATCTAGTAATTGCAAACAGAATTAAACGGTTAATCAGGTGCCAACAACTTCATTCCCCAAAAGGCTTTTTAAAATCGGTGACATCATATGCAAATTTGCGAAACATCTATCTGAGTCGCCTACTGTTCTTCAGGTACCATCTTTGTGTCTTGGTTGTTTGGTTTTTTAGCTAAAATTACTTCTCACACCACATGTCTGAATCCCCTCCCATTTTAAAGATTATGCTATATTCATGAGCAACTTTAGACAATGAGATAAGACTTTGAGGTTGCAATATGGGTGAGTTGGGTGGGTTTAGTATCCGGTTGAAATGGGGTTGGGTTGCAATGCGTCGCTTTCAAAACTGGTCGAAACGAGTGACCCACTAACATTTTTTTTCTTTTTCTAAGAATTGTATGTATAATAAATGCGCTAATTCTAATTTTTTGAAACAACTAATAGTTATCTTTGAGTATACTATTTTGGTGGTTTTGAAATCGATGTTTGACTTTAGGTGACTCAACCTCTTGATGCTTTTGAACCCATTTTACCCGATCTTTTAGCTAATGATTTATGTTTGACCCTTTTAATGATTGGTCGAAATTTCCATCTCTAAACAAAGCTCCGTAAAATGCACTTTACATAACATAAACATGTCAACAGGGTGCCTAAATGGACGGGGTTAAGTGAAGCCAAACCCTAGGACATTCTGGCAAAGACTTGGTCAGGCATGTGATACGGACAATATTGGAAAATGTATGTATCCAAATCTTTTGTAGTTTGAATATATCCAACCTCCATATCATTTCTGGTGGTATTGTATTTTGACACCAATACATCCTAATAATTTACCGTGTTAATCTTGCACACTACCGTTTTGCATAATAAGAACCTCTTTGAAAAAAAATCTCCAATTATTACATGGACTTTTTGGTTTTGGTGCTGATAATTGTGATTAATATCGACAAAGATCGATTAATGCAAGAAATTATCTTCTTTTGGCCTACTCGAATGCTGTATTCACAATTGGTTACAACTATTTATAGGTGTGTTACTCACACTATTGGTAATTGATTGTATTGACTATATGTGTCCATCAAACGGATGCACTAAAGTGCCCCACACGGGGGCACTAAAATACCTCAAACGGATGCAATTAAATAAGTTCGTTCCAAGAAAAAAGAGGATTTGTAATTGTAAGAAACTACTGACAATTCAAATCCACAAGTTTTGACATCTGAGATGAACGACCTGCAAGGCTGTAACATATTGAAGATAAGGAGAATATGGGATGTGCTCAAGATAATTCAAATGAAGTAGTGGCAAGAGATGTGACTGAATGAAGCAAGTTTTATCATTGTTGATAGAAAGCCATATACATTTTGACTTTTATATGTCAATTATCTTTCTTTGTTATTGTTTTTAAGGTTAAGCTACATTATTATACATGATAGAGATATATATATTTATATACTTGTATATGTCAATTATCTTTTTTGTTCTTGTCTGATCTCGAGACACCCTAACTGATATATTTGCAAATGGGTCAGATTGGTTATGGTTAATCTATAACGCACAAAAAATGCCAAAAGTGATGAGTTGCACAAAGAACTGATATAGCATCTTCAAAAAGAGGATATATCATATAAGAATGGTTTCTGCAAAATGAGATATAAACAAGCTAATAACAATAAACAAATGCTGTAAAAAATTGTCTAATCATTATTCAATACAAACACAGGATTTATGACCAAAATCCCAAACTGTTCACTAATATAGTGTTCATTTTGTTTGTTTCCTATGTACCAATGCTTTCGCATTAAAGAAACAGATGCCGTTAAATCATACAAATAGATGTCTTTAAAGAAACAGATGCCCTTAAATTATACAAACATATGCCCTAAATCATACAAACAGATGCCCTTAAATCATACAAACAGATGCCCTTAAACAAACAGAGGCACTTAAACAAATAGATTCCTTTAAATTATACAAACGTATGCCCTTAAATCATACAAACAGATGCCCTTAAATAAACAGATGCACTTAAATCATACAAAGAGATACCCTTAAGGCCTTAAATCATACAAATAGATGCCCTTAAAAAAACAGATGCACTTAAACAAATAAATGCCCTTAAATCATTATATTTGTACAATTCAGCAAAAAGTATGTGTATGGCTTAGTAAATATGTCTTAACGTTTTTTGTACAGTAGTGTGAAGTATGTAACATATTGAAGATAAGGAGAATATGGGATGTGCTCAAGATAATTCAAATGAAGTAGTGGCAAGAGATGTGACTGAATAAAGCAAGTTTTATCATTATTGATAGAAAGCCATATACATTTTTACTTTTATATGTCAATTATCTTTCTTTGTTATTGTTTTTTAAGGTTAAGCTACATTATTATACATGATTGAGATATACATTTATATACTTGTATATGTCAATTATCTTTTTTGTTCTTTTTGTCTGATCTCGAGGCACCCTAACTAATATATTTGCAAATGGGTCAGATTGGTTATGGTTAATCTATAACACACAAAAAAGCCAAAAGTGATGAGTTGCACAAAGAACTGATATAGCATCTTCAAAAAGAGGATATATCGTATAGGAATGGTTTCTGCAAAATCAGATATAAACAAGCTAATAACAATAAACAAATGCTGTAAAAATTTGTCTAATCATTATTCAATACAAACACAGGATTTATGACCAAAATCCCGAACTATTCACTAATATAGTGTTCATTTTGTTTGTTTCCTATGTACCAATGCTTTCGCATTAAAGAAACAGATGCCGTTAAATCATATAAATAGATGTCTTTAAAGAAACAAATGCCCTTAAATTATACAAACAAATGCCCTTAAATCATACAAACAAATGCCCTTAAACAAACAGATGCGCTTAAATCATACAAACAGATGCCCTTAAATCATACAAAGAGATGCCCTTAAACAAACAGAGGCACTTAAACAAATAGATTCTTTTAAATTATACAAACAGATGCCCTTAAATCATACAAACAAATGACCTTAAATAAACAGATGCACTTAAATCATACAAACAGATACCCTTAAATCATACAAATAGATGCCCTTAAACAAACAGATGCACTTAAACAAACAAATGCCCTTAAATCATGATATTTGTACAATTCAGCAAAAAGTATGTGTATGGCTTAGTAAATATGTCTTAACGTTCTTTGTACAGTAGTGTGAAGTAATAACAGTTTACTATAATCACATTCATGACTCGCTACAACATTGATAAAAAGGAGATCATAATATAACGGATTCATACACAAACATCAAGCCCCCTAATAAAACCAACATCCAAACACCCTATTAAAAATCAGCAATGACATGTTTTACTTTGTATGACAAAAATAAAACATACTGTTAGAAATTGTTTCTTGTTATTTACTAAATGTTATATTAGTAATATGCTTACTTACAAATTATACTTTTCTACTTAATGAACCAGGTGGTGATTGCATGTCTATCATTAGCAATTCGTCAAAAAGTTACAATGACAATGATCGCTTGCGGACCAGGACATGGAATTAGTTAGAAAGTTTCTTACTTTTCTTATTATCTTGATTGTAATAAACGTTGTATAAGTTCATGAATTTTGATAGTTTATATTTGGTAGCATCAGAATCTCAGGAAAGTCAAGCACTTACGATCAACCATAAAATTAACAATAAAATCAGTTTGGTTACGGCAAAACCATTGTCCCCAAATGGTCAAATGAGCACAAAGAGTTTCACAATACCCTTTGAAACTAGCAGAACAATTTCCAAACACCCTTTGAAACCTTCAGGCCAGTTGGCAGCCTATGCCAAACACCCTCAACCAGCAAATCTGTTGCTATACCAAATAGATAACTTTTCACAGAGCGCTTAAAACTGCAACCCTCGTCATATTTGACATTTAACCGGATCATAAAGGCATTGTAGCAAATCATATCTCGCTTAAGAAATACGAATATAAAAAACGTGAAAACCAATTTCAATAGCATACCATAATGTCAAAAAATATTCATCAAAACTAGAAAAAAAATCCATACTTAAACAAATCAAATGAGTACCAAATCATAAATACGAGATATTGTTACTACATCATTCAGTAAAATAAAATTCAAGCTTACAGACAACCTAAATTTATACAAGAGGCTGATGAGCTATTGGTAGCAGATCAGATTCTGATTACCCCTAACGTCCCATGTCGGTGGCACACCTAATATCAAATTACAGATTCATAAGCAAGGTGTATAATCCTCCAACTTTAGGTCTGGAAAACACGTGTAAGCGACAATAGACATGACTGAACGGTCTTTATTAAGGATCTTTGCAGTTTCTTTATGAGACTCTTTTTTTGGAATCCTTCCAAATCCCATCTGCTACGACCCGATACTGAACCAGACCCTCCGCCTTCTTCATGTCTTGTAATTTTTCCATTGATTCATTATGGTTTTGGGCGTGTGTTGATATTTTTAGGAGCTTAAGATTATATCCCTGGTTTGCAAGATAAGGCAAGGCGGTAACCACATGGAAGCCGAGCAGCAGCCTGTTTTAGAATACACATGGAAGCTACGGCTAGAGCTTGGTACAACCCCCTCATCGAATAACGACCTTCTAGTCGAGGATCCACCAATGATGTGAATTTTCTTCTATCGTAGAACAACGGTCGTGCCTGCAATCACATCACATCATTATAATTCATCACTACACAAACTATAGCACAGTCAAAACGTTCATCACATCATTTTATCATGCAAACTGATGTGCTAAATCCAGTCACATATTATTATATAAAAAAACAATGTTAAATGGATAATCGAACTGATAGAGGTATTAACAAGACGAGCCAGCTTTTGAGTTTATACAAGCCTAGAGATGCAAAAGGCCAGTCCTAACCCACCAGAGTTGAGGTCTCATGTCTTGAGACAAAGTCACGTCGGAAGCCTATCATAAGCAGCTGCCAAATTAAAAGGTTCAGTCACTTAGTTTATTGATATTTTACACGCCAAATTCTACCATTTTAACCCTTTGTGATATACAATTATTGCGTCTTCATAAGAGTAAAATGTACCATTATTTTAAAAAAAGATAACTAATAATTTTTAACTATTAAAACTAATACAACCACCATCTAGCCCCTAAAACGACCCCATACTATATTACCACCATGACCGTCACGCAAAGAAACCCACCAAATTCATAGCACTCTATGAAACACTGTTAAAAATTTCAAATTGATACGGATAACACCTAAATTTGAATGACTTTAAATTATACAAACAGATGCCCTTCAATCATACAAGTAGATGCCCTTAAAACAACCAGATGCCCTTAACCAACCAGATGCCTTTAAATCATACAAACAGATGTCCTTTAATCATACAAACAGATGCCCTTAAAATAATCAGATGTTATTTCATAAAATAATCAGATGTTATTTCATGAAATAAATAGATGCCTTAAATTACTTTATGATGCTTTAATCTTACAAAACAGATTCTCTAATCTTATATGCTTTAACCTGATGCACTAACACACAAAGGATGCCCTAATAGGTTCAATCACATGAATGAACTATCTATTTTCTATTACTTTTGGTTTGCAATTTCCATTAAAAAAATAAAAAGAAATGGAACACGATATGCATTGTTTCATATTAAATATGCAGTAGACAACATGATCAATTAGTATAAAGCATTGTTTTAGGATAAAATGATTAAGAACTCACGTTTACCTAGAAGAATTCCAAACATCCCACAAACTAGGCCCAAACATATCCATGACCTGGAACGCAAGATAGAAAAATGAATAAATGATTAATGTAATGTTTAAATTCATCTATATATGAGCAGGAATACTTATAAGTATACCATCACATAGTAATCTCCCTCCTTTCCTATATAGTGAACTTTCAGCACTCCATGACTGCCACCGAGGGTACTGTTTCACAAAATCACATTTGTCATTTGTTAAAATTAAATTTGAAGAAAAGATAGAGATATGTTTTCACATGAAAATTTAATTGCATACGTACTTGTAAACTTGCCACTCGTATGGAGGGCCATAACTGCAGCCTATGCTGTTTGTATGCTCAAACTTAAGAGCTACCTGCCACAATCATAATTAAGAAAATAGAATTAAAAAATGAGACTTTACAAGAGACAATATTTATACCGAACAAACTTGCTTGATTGGTAGAAAAACATTACCTCCATGGCACCAGGACCTGATATGCGATCAGTTCTACCAGAAACTCGACGGCCAACAAAGACCTGACCAAAACCACCTTTGCCTAGCTTTCTCTCAACCTTATATTGAGGTGATCCACCTACTTGAACCTGTAAATAAGCCATGTAAGGATACCAAGGATAAAAGATATTGGTTTTGAAATCTTATTAGAATACTCTAAATTCGATGCAAATGATTTCCAACTGACAAGTCTAACATAAATGATGGAAAGATATAATCCAGACAACAAAAATTTCATCTATAACTTGAACTCTAGTTTCCTTTATCTCTTAGTTAAAATGGTAGATCTCTCTACTAATCTATAATCGGTATTGACCTCAAATAGAGATACTAAAGAGTTGATACATGTGCATCTAATTCTCTAAAAATAATTATTACTACATTGCACCATTCAAGACATTAGTCACTTACTAGGTGTCCAGAAACATAAGATATAAGGCCTATCTACTACTTGATATAAGGCCTTATAGGTATGAGAAACGACTAACGAGATGACCAAAAATGAGTAAAATATTGCAAGTCAAGATGGCGATGTGGGCAGGGAAAGCGGGTCAGGGGTAGGCCAGGTTGCCAACAATGACTTTTTGTAAATTTATTGGTTATTATAATTTGTTTGCTAATTATGATTACACAAGAATTGTTATTACGTTAATAAATGATGCAGGATGTTGATACACTAAAATAAAAAAGGGCGACTTTCAACCCATTTGACCCATTTTGGTTTTAGGCTTTTAGCCACCTTTGTTCTCATTTGGCCGTATGATAACAAATAGATGCCCTAATAAATATAATGATGCACTAATTATACTCATCGATGCCCTAATAATACTCATCGATGCTCTAATACTATAATCCTCTATGTAAGAGTTCGTGTTTGACCTCAAAACTTAACTAACGCTGGGTAAAAGGTCATCTATAGTATCAAACTAGATAACTCAAATACTCGAT
This sequence comes from Tanacetum coccineum, assembly GCA_026074375.1. Taxonomy (NCBI): domain Eukaryota; kingdom Viridiplantae; phylum Streptophyta; class Magnoliopsida; order Asterales; family Asteraceae; genus Tanacetum; species Tanacetum coccineum. The sequence goes on along the minus strand of BQNB010090378.1, from coordinate 10,369 downwards.
TCAACCATGTTAGACATGAGAGATAGTGGTTTCAAAAGTTTAAGGGCTGCAACATACGTGATCATGTTCATTTGTCAAATCGCTATTTTGAACAATCTCAATCTCAAATCGCTATTAGTTCTCTCATAACCTATTGTATTTGGTTAGATTTTTGTTTTATCAGAAAGATAAAACAACAGCACAAATCAATAACATTAAATAGCTCATAAACTTAATATTTGTTCCATTGTATTAGACTGTTGTTTCTAATCTTAAATTCCCTAGCACCCTTTTTTATTAGTCAAACAAAATAAGTTTATAAGTGAATAAGTCAAAAGTACAACCTGTATTTGTTAGAAAATAATTAAACTAAAAGACACTTACCAAGCTTTTTTGTTAGTTTCCGTGTATCCTTCTTCCCCGCACCAACACGCTCTTTACTGACAGTGTCTCGCCTTCCATTGGAATCTGAGTTCCCATTTTCCTATAATCAAAGAGAACACATACGTTTAATGTCATTAACACAGATAACTCACCAAATGTATTTTTTTTTAGCTATACAAACTAGACATGGATGATGAGAGCGGAATATAAGGCGTATGCAAGAACTAGGTGCAGCAGCAACGACACACTCACTCCAAAACAAACAGACACATAAAAACAAGCCCAAGTACCGATCAAACGATGCCCTAAAATATAGAAATGGATGCCCTAAAATATAGAAACGGATGCCCTAAAATGTACCAGCGAGATACATTCAACCCTGCTTTATATCGTTCTTTTTTCTGGAAAGTTAAGCCATTTTTGGGTGCAAAAAAACATGTTCCCGGAAATATAATCCGACATAAGTACAGTACGTTGTTATGCAATTTGCCCATTATTATCCCAATAGACTAAGTTTTGTTGCACATGCTTTATAACTGATTATTTCTAAATTAATCAGTATTCGTTTCTAGCTGCGAAACACTACAAACTGCTAAAAAATGCAACAATAACATGGTTCACTTCCAAAGTGCAATTCCAAACACCCATCACACATATAGATAATGGATTTACCATACACATCAATCAGGAGTATGCCTACTCGTGTTCATATCCCTTAGTCTACCCGCTTATTCTTGGACCAGAAATGCTTATTTTAGATTGCCCTTATCTCTACTTTATAATTGCTTATCTTAAGAGTAAAATAACAGTATAAGCAGTTTTATCCAAACACCTCAAAATAAGTAGAATAACAGATAAGCAGTTACTTCAACATAGGGGATGCGAATGCCTACCGCTCACTACAATTTCGTATATTCAAATAAATCTTAACAAATTCAAGCATAAAATAAACCACAAACGCATTATTTACCTTGGTTCCAACCAAGAGATGACTTAAATAAGCTTTCGACACGAAAGAAGTCTCTTTCATTACATAACAATTCAGCTTCACTGTCAAGCGGGTTTACATTAGTTCCAATCAAGCGGGTTTCTAACCACCTGGAATAAAGAGTTGTGCTTAGGAACCATATTTTCCTTCATCAAAACCACTACAAGTAAGAATAACTAGTCTGCAAAATATCTTCGTAAATGATAACAAACAGATGCCCCACTATGATACAAACAGATGCCCTACTATGATACAAACATATGCCCTAAAGTAGTTCAAATGATGCACTAAACATACAAATGATGCCCTACTATGACTAACGATGCACTAAACATACTATGACGAATGATGCACTAGACATACAAATCGATGCCTTACTATGACGACTGATGCACTAAACATATAAACGGATACAATAAACATACACATTGATGCCTTAATATGTCCAACGATGCACTAATCATACTCACGAAGTGGATGTACTAATCATACTCACGAAATGGATGCACTAAGCATACAAACAGATGCCCAAGTAGTTCCAACAATTCTAAACATACAAATGGATGCCCTACTATGACCAGTGATGCACTAAACATACACACTGATGCCTTAAAATGTGTGATGATGCACTACAATAATCATACTCATTAATGCCCTAATGTGCCTCACGATGCCCTAATTGTATTCGATGATGCTTTGATCTGTCAAAGGATGGAATAATCATACTAACAAGATGTGGTAACGTTTATTTCAATTCAATAATCAAACAAAAAATGCACTATCTTTTCCCCTAAAGCTCTAATCATAATTAATAGTGACAAAACATATCACGCGATGCTCTAATAATACATAATGGATGCATTGATATATCTCGCGATGCTCTAACATAACAAAAAATATGCTATAAATAAAATTCCTTGTAATCTATTGTATAAACTTGTTTACTCAGATGCACTAACATGTAATGCTATACATACAAATTCATTAAAAGTCATTTCATGCCACTTACAATTGTCGGATATCTATGTTTCGATTTCAGTGTTCTTTTGGCGTACGACAGATGTACGATGGATGGACTGGTGTGCGGTGTAGGTGGTTTAAGCTACTCCGGTGACGGTGGATCGGAAATGAGTGGTGGAGATGATGACAGAAATAATGACGGTGGAGATAAATGTAACACCCCCAAATCTGAACTATGCAGCGGAATGTTGAATATTCGAGGGCGTTAATTCATAGATCAATAGCACAAGATATAAGAATGACCACTAAACGTGTCATTTAAAAAGATATATTGGATTTAACAAAATACTTGTTCATTACACAAACTCATGGCTTTAAATTGTTTGACGACAATAGTGAAGATTTCGGTTTATAACAAATATCCCAAAATGTAATACATCCCAAATCTTTAGTACTGACTCTTCCAAAGAGAAATCCCCCAATGTATCTTGGCACCTTGTGCCTTATTGACTTGAGAAAAACATGCTTAAAAGTTATTCATAGGTTTATGTAAATCAATTGTAGGACCGCAAGATTTCCTCGTGATTACGCAACCTGTGCACCCATCACAAAATGGAATTACGTTTCCCTAAGCTCATGACACTGACGCTCGACATGTATGAATGCAATAAATTGCTAATATTTGCCCGTGAATGATGTTTTAACCCGCAACATCCCAAATCCGACATGGTATACATTCGTTGGTTCACCCCGTGACACCAGTGAGAGCTACTCACCCAGAAGGGGATGTCAATCCCAAATAGATCTATTTATAACACTCGCGCTCGCAATCCAGCAATTAACAGTTCATGATAAGAGGGCTCAGTGGGTTATCGCTACTTAGGCAAACACGTAATCTTAGTATAAAATGTACACTTGCGTCTAATTTGTAAAACAAAGCATGTTCTTACCCCAATAAAGTAAATCATTTAAATAATTGTAAAACATGGGGCTATGAACTCACCTTAGTAAGTAGCCCTTCGTGAATGGTAAATATATCCAAGTATGGCAAATGTATCACACCGTCAATTACCTAAGTAAATACGGTCAGGCTTAGTCTACAAGTTTAAACTAAAGACCTCATGTATAAACTACAATAATTTGTTAGTTTATATATACTGTTATCACTTGTGTGGTGGTGAACATGTTTATGGTATTCGTTTTTGCTCGTTGGCTCTTGGGAAGGTGTACCCCTACGTATGTACATGTAAAAGTATACGTGTCATTAATAAATATACGTATTTATTAATTGTGTTGTTTTTGTATTTATACCGTGATCTTAACTTGTAATAATATCCTTGTTATGTTATGTCTGGTTCGACACGCCAAGTATTCATAAAACCATTTTAGTTTCATATTATACCCTTAGGTTTCTAGATTGGCAAAAGTAGTCCTTATAGTTTAAAATAGTCGAATTACAACTTATACCCCTAAGTTTCCATATTGACACCTTTAGTCCCTAAACTTTACAAAGTTTACACTTTAGTTTAGTTTATGTTCCAAACAGCCCCTTAAGGTTGCTAAATGTCAAAATTAGCCCCCTTAACTTACAAAAATAGTGAATTGACAGTTTCTACCCTAAAGTTTCCATTTTGACACTTTTAGTCCCTTAACTTGTAAAAATTGCATTTTACGCCAAATTAAGTTCTAACATGTGATAATAGGTTTTATTAAGCCAAACTAAGCCAATAGACTGCCTTGGCTTATAAATAAGCTTGGATAAGCTTATTTATTGTTTATTGGGCTTTCGGCCCAATAACCAAACCCGATGACCCAATAAGGTTCAACAAGGGTTTTAAACTAGTTCTTTAGACTTATGAGGTTTCATTTAAGCGTTCAAAATTGAAATAAGCTGTCTCAACTTGTGAATAAGCTCGGTGAGCTTATTTTGAGTCTATTGGACCCGTGGCCCATTTAACCGAACCCGTTTATATATCTTTGGCCCATTAAGGGTTGTCAACTAGTATAGCTTATGTTTTTATCTTCAATTAAGTGTTGTAGACCTAGGTAAGTCGTTTCACAACATTGGCTTATCCTATAAGCCAATAAGCTGCGGTAATGGGCTTTTAGGCCCAACATGAACCCGTTAAGGGTTTTATATACCTAGACTCATTCAAACAAGGTCCTTTAGCACAATTAACTTCCAATAAGCCCTAACTTACTGTTTTAGCATACCAATAAGCTGTCAAAGCTTATTAGGCTGTTGGGCCTGCCATTGGGCCTCGCTAGTGGGCCGACAAGCCCAATACGACCCGAGAGTGGTCCATTACGCTTACTAGTTGGTTTTTAGGGTTTTTAACCTTTTGTTTAGCACATTAAGCACTCGTTAAGCATTACTTAATCATGTTTTAGCATACTAATGTATCCCATACCTATTTTGAATGGGTTTCGTATCTAAGACGTGGCTCATCAAGCTTTTACAAGCTTGTATGAGCTCGTCACCTTTCTAGGGTTTTCGTTATGCATGTCAACAAGTTCTAAACTCGTTCTAACAAGTTCTTGGCAACACTAATTCATATATAATATAGTGTACATTCCCTTTATAAGAAAAACGAATCGTTAAGTGTTTATTATACGTGACATATATATGTTTTCTTTCTAAAACATTTCTAGTATATTTTGCCAAGCCCTCGGCTTATATTCTACGTATGCATGGTTCATATTCGGCGTCCAAATTCATTTACAAGTTCATGATTAGTGCCTTATGACTTTTAAGTTACACCACACAAGTCATACACATAGTATTAGCACTATATGAGTACATGGGTTGTGCCACAAAGAGTCCTAACGTCTTGTTTGGTGTCATGAAGGTTGAGATAAAAACCCAAATATTTAACCCGCTTCCTTGTTTACACCCGTAACTTTCTTGCC
>BQNB010090377.1:16145-27160 GCA_026074375.1 Tanacetum coccineum | reverse complement strand
ATGCACTCATTCTCTTCTGTCTAAAATTAGTTTATACATCACCTTTGATCATTTAATCTTAAGCATTTGTTTTCAAGTGATTCAAGCTTAGATCCTCGAGTGCAAGAGAAGAATACTTCCTACCATCAAGTTACAAAGTATTATAGCTTAGTTTATGTTATCGTAACGTAGTTATGATTGTATTATATTTTGTAAATCATTTGTATACATTGTGTAGTTGTGTGTATTAGTTAGATCGTGGTGATCATAAAGAGGTTAGATAGATCGGGGTGATCGTGTTAGTGTCTAGGTGAAGTGAAGAGTTGATAGTGCGGTTAGTATTATAGTCCTCAAAATACAAATGGTGTGATAGATTAGTTTTAGCTAAGATTAGAACTCGACATTTGGCTTTGTGTCAGAAATTAGTGTAAGCTACTTGTGTACTGTGTTCTCCGCCTAAAGGGAGTTTGTTGACATAGTGAAGAGAACTCTCGAGTTTGGTGCTCGGGGAGTGGAGTAGGGCGAAGAGGTGCTTCGTTACTAAACCACTATAAATCCGTGTGTTATGGTTTGATCTTTCTAACTCTTATCTCTTGTCTTACATACTTATTCTATATCTTGTTATCATCTATTTAATTAGTTGTATTGTTCATATTGTGCACATATTGAGATCACATAAAGTCGAATCTAAGTTTTTATAAACAAATGATACATTAAATTAAAAAGCGGTAAACTATTCAACCCCCCCTTCTAGTTTTCTACAGAATGGTTTCGACCACATTTACTATAAGCCCCAACAACCATCTCATGCTTATTTGAGGCCTTGGCAATTTTTACTTTTTTTGAATTTTTTTGTCTTTTCTGAACAATTGATTACCCAAAATTTTCTTGGCCATAGTAGGGATTTGTTTACTAAGACATTTTTCTAAGTTAGCAGAGCCAGTGGTCCATTTCTTCATCAAAAGATCAAGATCTTAGGGCATGTTTATTAACTATGGTGATTTTCCCTCCCGATCCAAAAAATCCCAAAACTAAAAAGGATTGAAATAGTACATTTGACAAACAAAGCGTCGATCTTAAAAAAGAAACTTGCGCTAAAAAAAACACAAAGAAAGCTAAAATGGTAATTTATAATGCTTATGCCACGTAAGACTACGAAAGAATTTGTAAAGCAAAACCACAAAAGAAATTGGAAACTTTATTAATCACTCTCCAAGGTAATAGTCCCAAGTCAAAGATAATAAAATAGATTTCATTTCAACAATATGAATAATTGTACGATTCCGAAGAGGAAACGATAGATAAATGATTTGCTATATATAACACCTATTATTCTAGGCAAAAGCACTTGAATAAGTTGTTTTTCTAGCAAGAATTATGTTAGGAAATTTCCTTAGGGCACTTCACCTAAGATGCCCTCGCAAATGTGTTACGGCTAATGGAAGAGTCGACAAGAAATGACATCACAATCACTCGACGGAACTTATTGGAACGATGAAAGTGTTATGAAGGAATAACAAAGGAAAGATTCCAAAATGGTCACAAAAGCAAAAGAGAACTAAATAGATCTCTTGCCTGAAAGGCAAAAAAGGAATCAAATGATGAAAGATATTTCGAACCTCCATAAGAAACGAAGAATAATGACAAGGCCGTGAAGACATCAAGAATTTTTCAAAAGACGAGGAAGATTTGTAAGACAACCACACGATGAAAGAAAATCATCCCAAAGAAATAAAGATGACAAGAATGGCAAAAGCGAAAGAAAATGCTTTAAATGTGAGATCCAAATCATCTCATCGGAGAATGCCCAAATATAAGAAACTATAATTAAAACCTAGTTTGAGGAACTTGAGTGATAGCGAGTGAAGAAGGAGGAAGAAAAGACTTAAGGACGAAAACTGGTCTAATGTCTAAATCATCTAATGATGTACTATCCGAGAAACAGATAATATATATTAGTGTGACTTATCGTCGTTAGATGAAAAAGACTTAGATAGTGAATATAATCGATTATGAAAAGTAGGTCTAAAAGTCATGGCTAAAAATAAATCACTAAAACAAATCAAAAATCGACTAGAAAATGAAGTACTAGAACTAAAAAATAAATCATCTAAATTAGAAAAAGGTAAAGAGGCTAATGAAGAATGTAAAATATGTCAAGATCTTAAATTTGAAAATGAAAATCTTAAATAAGAAATTTCTAAGCTCAATCAATTCAATAATAGTAGTCACTCACTTAAGAAAATGTTAAGTCTTCAAAAACCATCCGGAGATAAATCCGGTCTAGGATTTAATTTTACCAAAGGATTAACAAATTGAATAAACAAAGGTTAAAATATTTTTTTATTTATTTTGTAAAGTCCAATAAAATGAACTAATGAAAATTAGTAAATCAAATTCAAGCTCAAGGACCTTAATTTATGACATTAAACAATACTAAAATTCCCATTGCAAGCGACGATGAAGTAAAATGTTTTTATAAACCTTCCTTAAAACCTAGAGTCGGATTTATGTTAGGAATACGAAAAGTATCGGTCACTTCCAATATAGATAGTCGTAGCTCGTAGATTAATCAAATGTAATGTAAAGTAAAGCTAACCAGACCAAGAAACATGGAAAAGGCCCCATTATTATTAAGCGCCATGGCCGTTAATGCTTGAATGTATAAATACCCTCTCCACACATGGAAGGGTGTTTGGTTGGTTATTTGGACACACAAATATAATCTTTCATTCTTTGTTACTATTTCTCTCACTTAAAACCTTTCCACCCAAACTACTTTCTCTCTCTAGAATTTCTTCATTGTTATTTGGTGTTATAGATTGCTAGTATTCTATAATTGGTATCAAGATCCAGGGCAAGAATGGTTTATTTTTGTGTTTGGTTTTGTTTTTTTGTTTTTCTATTATCAAACCGTACTATTTTCTTATTTTTTTATCTGTATTCGAGCGTTTTTATGTTACACTAAAAGGATCATTTTACCTTGTAAATCTGGTTATGTATCTTTAGGATATAGGTTACAACTTAGATTCAAGAAAAACATCATCTTTGTGCATTACTTTCTTGTGTCAAAAAGCTTTAAAAAGTACAATTCTTGATTTCAAATTTTTTGGCTTAAAATCCATAAAATTTGTATTTTTAAGGTACCTATAGGCTTAGTAATACTGGTTGTACAAGAAATTTAAGGTAAAAACGATCAAAATTGATCCAACAAAACAACGCGGGTGGGGGCTCTTTTTGTGTTTTGATAAAATCTGAACTTCATTTTTTGAAGGCGAGTTAACATTCTTTGTGAAGGCGAATTAAGCAATTGTTTTGTGAAGGCAATTATAAATGTTGTTCTAAGGCGAATTATCAATTTGTTTGTCGACGGCGAATTATCAATTGTTTGACGAAGGGCGAATTAGGCATATGTTTTGTTGACAGCGATTTAGCAATTTCAGTTAAAGGCGAATTAACAGATTCTTTGCAACGAATTAACATCTTTCTCACAAGGGCGAGTTTAGCAATTGCCTTATATAGTCGATTTAACAAATTTCCTTTACAAGGCGATTTAACAGCTTTCCTTCACAAGGCGATTTAGCAAGAGTCCTAAGCCAAGGCGAATTAACAGTTTTTTCCTTTACAAGGCGATTTAACAAATTCCCTTTTCAAGGCGATTTAACAACTTTCAAAATGAAAATTAATTCACTTGAACACTCAAATTTGCAAATTAAATTATACATTTTATCTCTTGATTTGTAAAATTCCCGAGAACAATTAATTGCTTCCCGGTTTTATCAAGAGTTGTTAAAATCCCGTTGAAGTTTTCAAGACTTCCCAAACACTCAAAATACAACTCACTAAACAACACAAGTTACTTTTCAATCACTATGTCAATCCACAAGGTAATCTCATAACATCATAACACAATGTCAATTATTCCACATATACAAAGAATACTCTTCTAGTACATGATACTCTCCGTACTGACAATCGGCCACCAATGTTGGAAAAGGACTGTATTATTCGTGAAAGTCAATGGAACATACATATGAAAAACAAAGAGCCGCAAAGAACGTTACTTGAATCAGTTGAAAACGGTCTACTCATTTGCCAACTATAAAGAGAATGGGGCGACCAGAACAAAGAAATATGTTGAATTATTTGCTGCTGAGAAAAATCTAAGCTGATTGTGATATGAAAGCAACCAATATCATTCTTCAAGGTCTACCAGCTGATATCTATTCACTTGTGAATCATCATAGAGTTGCCAAGGCATCAATGGAGTAGTTCAATTACTAATGCAAGGTAACCCTCTCTGACTAAGCAGGGAAAAGAGTGAAAAACTGTAAGATGCTTTTGATAAGTTTACTCACATCAAGGGGGAATCACTTCATAAGTATTACTTGAGATTCACATGGCTGATTAATGACATGAATATTTACAACATGAAAATGGAGCAATTTCAAGTTAATACCAAGTTTTTAAACAATCTTCCACCTGAATGGAGTAAAGTATTGTGACTGATAATCCAAGCTGTAAAAGATTTGCATACTAACCTAACTTTGAACAGCTATATGCATAACCTTAAAAACACGAACTCCATGCAAATGAAAGTCCTTCATCTGCGAGAACCAATCAAGAACAACTTTGCATTTGTCGCCAAACCGCAGATGACAACCACCCCACATTAACACTACCAGTCGTTCATACAACAACCTTAAGACTTAAGAACCGTTTTCACCCACTTATCTGGATCCAATTCATCCCCATCAACATTACTCCAAACTACTTATCCATCACAACCTTAATTTCAATCATTCATCAGTTCAACCATCATATCCATATCAGGTCTCAAATATTAATCATCGGGGCAACCTCTCTGTTCTATAAATTGCTTATCAATCACCTCAAGTTTCTACACAAGCAATGACTGAGTCACCTTTTGGGGACTCAGGTTTTGTTGTTTTTGTATTCTCTCTAGGAGATGATCTAATTGCTTGTCTCAACAAGGCAATGGCTTTTCTAACAGTTGTAGCTTCCTCAAGGTTCCCCTCAACCAACAATCAACTTAGAACTTCCTCTAATCTGAGAAACCAAGCCACTATTCAAGATGGCAGGGTCATAGTGCAACAAGTTCTGGGGAGACAAGGTCAAAGTTATTCTGGTACTGGTTATAAGAGTAATGCTACTAGTTCTGGGGGAAATAATGCTAGTAGACAGACAAGGGTTGTTAAATGCTACAACTATCAAAGTGAAGGACATATGGCTAGGCAATGCACTCAGCCTAAGCGACCAAGGAATGCAACATGGTATAAGGATAAAGCAATGTTAGTTGAAGCTCAGGAAGCTAGACAAATTTTGGATGAAGAGCAACTTGTATTTCTTGCAGATCCAGGAAATCCAAATGTCAAGCTGTTCAGACAATCATTCCAAACAATGCTGCTTTTCAAACGAAGGATATTGATACTTATGATTCTAACTGTGATGATATCTCGAATGCAAAAGCGGTTCTCATGGCCAACATTTCCAACTATGGTTCTGACATTATCTTAGAGGTACTTCATTCTGAAACTTATCTTAATGATATGGAAAATCAAGGTGTGCATGTAATGCAGGATTTTGAACAAACATCAGTTGTGGATTTTACAGATAATTAGATACATATTGATAGCAATATCATTCTGTACTCTTAATATTTGCAAGAAAAACAACAGGCAAATGTTCAAGATACTAATTTACAGGCACAACGAGATTCAATGATCTTATCTGTGATTGAATAAATGTCCGAACAAATGATTAATCATGTAAATAATTGGGAAAAGGCTAATAAGGAACAGAATAATGAATCAGTAACCACTGAGCTAGAGAGATATAAAGAACGAGTCAAAACTTTTAAACAACGTCTTAATATTTATTTAAGCAGTCGTGAAAAAAATGATTGATTCTCAAATGGATGATATGATTAAGGAGAAGCTTGCACTGAAAGAACAAGTTGACTCACTTGAGCAAAATATTTCAAAACAAATCAAAGAAAAGGAATGTTTATTCAACCATTCACTGTTATCAAAAGTGGAATCCAAACAAAGGAAGATAAATATATTGGAAAATGAAATTGATTTGGTAAAGAAATGAAAAGAACTGATAATATTTATTTATAAAGTTGGGTCAATCTACTCGAAAACATGCACAGTTAACAAAGCCTCAAGCTTTTTATGATAATATACACAAACAAGCTTTAGGTTATCGAAATCTATTTTATCCTAAGAAAGCTCGCGGATAAGCCAACCTTGTATCGTGTATAAGTTATGTCTAGCTAAACCGGTGCTATGCCGGAGTGAGATGAGAACCATTGATTTTGGAAGAAGAGAGTCGATCAAAAATATTTGAAAATGAAAAGGATCCAAAGGTTATTAAACAAAACATTTCTCATAAACCTATTGATTATGAAAAATTAAATAGACAGTCTTATGCTAATGTGGAAACTTTTACTCCCACAACAAAATGTCGACTGAACAAGCTTTCTGGTTGCGTATGTCCAATCCTAACAGTAAACCTTCTGATGCATCCCATGTCAAAATAGAAGCTCCTAAGTTAATCTTGGTGAATGAAAGCCTTAAAAACCTTAAATTTCACCTTGACAGGTTTGACAACGTGGTGAAGATAAGGACTACATCTGATGCCTCCGTATCAAAAAGGTTAATGGGGTTTGGCACACACTAAAGCTATTTTTTTAACAATGAAATTTATTTTCATTTTCTAAAACTTTAAAAGTATCATCTCAATGTGTTATTGATATAAGATCTTCTAAATGAAAAACTGGAAGTGAGCAGACAGTTTTTTGTTTTGACCAAATGGACTGGCTGCTGTTCAACAGTCTTCAATTGACTAAACAAATGTTTTGGAAAAAATGCTAAGAAAGAATTACTTTGGAAAATAGATCGACTCTACACACAAATCAGAGTCTCCAAGATGTTGTTTTAAACTGAGATGAATTCAATATGTCTTAGATTGTTAGAATATGAGAATATGGAATAGAATAAAGAAAATGACATCAATTGAAAGTGTTTCAATCTTGAGCTGAGCTTTTTGAAAACACGAAAAAGCGCATAATGACTTTTGAAAAGTTAACTCATCACTTGAAAAACCCATGTAAATTTCCTCTTGAACTGTCAATAAACATAAATCAAGAAATTTTTCAAAAAGATGAATCGTTATAATAAAACAAAAGCTCCTCGAAATTCCAGATTTTTAAAAAATAATGATTTTAAAAGCTCACGACAAGACAAATACACTACCAAAAGTGAAGTGTATTTGAGGATATTATAAAATCAATGAGAGAAAAGTCCAAGGAAGAGAATGACAATTATGATTATTGTGAAATTGAGACAAAAAATGTAGAACTGGAGAATAGTGTGGCAAAACTAATTTCGGAAAACAAGCATCTTTGTAATGAAATTAATCATGTGAAACATGTTTTTAAAGAGCAGTTTGACTCAATAAAAAAGACACATGTTCGTACTAAAGGACAGAGTGACTCTTTAATTGATAAACTAAACTTAAAATCTGCTGAAAATGAGGATTTAAAAGCTCAAATTCAAGATAAGATTTTTGTGATAACATCATTGAAAAACGATTTACGAAAATTAAAAGGAAAAGAAATTGTTGATATTGCTACACAAACACCATCTGCCTACATTATTGTTTCAGGAATGTTCAAGCTAGACTTAGAACCTTTAGCTCTTAGGTTATTGCAAAATAGGGAAGCTCATATAGAATACCTTAAGTATACTCAGGAACAAGAATAATTTCATCGGTAATAGACGAACAGCTAAATCAAAACAACCTTTAGATAAAGAGTTAGACTTTGCTTGTAAGCATGCCCAACGAATTCAGGAGTTACTTGTATATGTTCGAGATACTTGCCCTAATGTGATTAAACTTAATGAGAAAAAGGTTGCTGTCACACCCAAAAACAAGGTCAAGAAAGTTAAGTTTTTCTGAAACCTCACACATCCACAGCAACCATAAATAGTGATAGAGTCAACTATAACATGCAGACTCTAACACACCTGTGATATCATTACAGGAATTGAATAGTTTTACTATTAAAATGCGGAACAACGCCTACATGCAATAAAAAGAATGATAGGATCTCGCGAACAACAAGTAGGAAAGAGAATAAATTAGAAGCCCAACCTAAGAAAGTTAATAAAAAGAATCGTATTGTTGAACCTCTTCGTGATGTTGATGTTAAGCAGATATCCACGTATTAAATTCGAATTTGAACTATTTTGTGCTACTTGTACGAAATTATGTTTATGGTGTCAAGATTAAGGTCTCTTGATTTGTGGAAATGTAATAGCCGTGCAAAATCATCTAATAAACATAAACACAAAATGATTTGTGAAACTACGGTTCAAGTAATTCACTAAGTAGAATTTAAGTTGAAAACCAACAGGCAATATAACTTTCACTAATATGATATTAAATGACTATGCCCTTAACAAGGATCACATACCACTAACGTACTCCCTTCATAATAAAAACCACTTCCCACTCACGTTAGAAACCAAAAACCAAGAGTCTTAATTTCTATAGCAGGAAACCCAAAAATGTTAAAAATGTAGGTTCAAGTAAAAAAGCTAAGGTTGTAGAATCTAAGAATGCTAACCACTCTGGGGATCCAATGCTATAGATATTCCATCTTCTTCTTCTCTTGTCATGACAGGTTATCCAGATTATACTCTGGTATCTGGACTCCGAATATTCCCAAACCAAATGACAGAACCGCTCTCAAGCCATGAAATTTGTTAGTAAATTGGGTACAGTTAGATTCGAGAACGACCATATTTCAAGAATTATGAGGTATGGTGACTATCAGCTGGGAAATGTTACTATTTCTAGAGTATACTATGTCGAGGGGCTTGGACATAACTTGATTTCTATTGGTCAGTTTTGTGGTTCGGATCTTGAAGTCGCATTTTGGAAAAATACTTGCTTTATTCGTAATTTAAAAGGTGTTGATCTACTTTCCGGATCCCGTGACATAAATTTGTACACTATTTCTCTTGATGACATGCTTAAAACATCTCTGATCTGTCTTCTATCTAAAGCGTCAAAGACTAAGAGCTGGTTATGGCACCGTCGGTTATCACATCTCAACTTTGGTACTCTTAATAAGCTAGCTATAGAACGGTGCTTACAACTGGAGGGCATTCCAAGCTTAAATTATTCAGAAAGAATTATCTGTGTTCACAAGTGCAATTATGAAAAAGCAGAAATCCTCTCATCAACCCAAAGGCCTGAAGACACTAAACCAGGAGAAACTATATTTTTGCATATGGATTTGTGTGGCCCGATGTGTGTGGTGAGTATTAACGGAAAAAGGTATATCTTAGTGATTGTCGACGATTACTCAAGATTTACTTGGGTTAGATTTTTTGAGACGAAAGATGAAGCATTCCCGAATCCCAACATCAAATGCATCAAAAATAATCAAAGTTCAATTTGAATGCCCACCATGTCCGTAATGTTCGATACAGATAAAGAACCGAATTTTGTCAAATCAGAACACATTCTGTGAATTTTATGAAAATGTTGGCAACTCTCATCAAAACAACTGATGCCCGCACTCCTCCAAGCAGAACGACGATGACAAAAGGTGAAACTGAACTCTTGTAGAAGCTGCTCGTACAATGTTAATATATTTCTAAAGCTTCATTATTTTTATTGGCCAAAGCAATCAATACAGCCTGTTACACCCAAAACCGTTCATTAATCTGTCGTCGATACAACAAAACTCCATAAGAACCTTATGCAAGATAAAAAACCGATTTATATTTCTTTCATTCATGCCTTTGGTGCACTCGTTATCCACTAATAACAATGACACCTAGGTAAAATTAGATCAAAAGCAACATTGGTTTTTCGTTGGTTACACACCTGCAAAGAAAGCGTTCAGAATCTATAACAAAAGAACCCGAGAAATTATTGAAACAATTCATGTGCACAATCACATTTGATGAGCTGACAACAATGGCTTCTGAACAATTTAGTTCAGGACTCGGACTTCAATGTATGACTCCTGCAATATCTAGTTCAGGACTCGTTCCAAACCTTGTTTCTCAACAGCCTAGTATTCTACCAAACAGAGATGATTGGGATCACTTGTTTCAACCTATGTTCGATGAATACTTCACTCCTCCATCAAATGTTGTTTCTCAAGTTCAAGAAGCTGTTGCTCCAAGAGATGAGGATTTAGCCAATTCTCCTGTGTCAATTTCATTGACTAGGATGCTCTATCATCAAGTACTCCATCAACAAAAGAACAAGAACAATCTCTAATCATTTCTCAAAGTTTTGAAGAATCACCAAAAACACCAATCTTTTATGATGATCCACTTAATGAATCTTCTCATGAAGAATCAACTCCTCAAGGATCATCATCAAATGTGAGACAAACCACACTCTATTTGAACACCTTGGTAGATGGACTAAGGATCATCCTATAGAAAACGTAATCGATAATCCTTCTTGTTCTATCTCTACGAGAAAGCAACTCCAAACTGGCGCCATGTGGTGTTACTTTGATGCATTCCTAACTTCGGTAGAACCTAAGAACTTCAAACAAGCAATGACCGAACCATCATGGATCGATGCTATGCAAGAAGAAATTCATGAATTTTAAAGGCTACAAGTTTGGGAATTGGTGTCGTGTCCAGATAAAGTGTTATTGATCAAACTTAAATGGATTTATAAGGTCAAAACAGATGAATTTGGCGGGTACTAATGAATAAGGCTAGATTAGTTGCTCAAGGATTCAGGCAAGAAGAGGAAATTGATTTCGAGGAATCATTTGCACGGGTTGCTAGAATTAAGGCCATCCGTATCTTCATAGCAAATGCCGCTCATAAGAATATGGTGGTCTTTCAAATGGATGTCAAAATGGCATTCTTAAATGGCAAGCTTGAAGAAGAGGTCTACATTTCTCAACCAGAAGGATTTGTTGATCAGGACAACCTATCGCATGTGTACAAGCTGAAAAAGGCTCT